>APFE030481108.1:29827-52849 GCA_000404065.3 Pinus taeda | reverse complement strand
GCTCGGGGGCAGCGCCCCCGAAGCTAAAAACATATGTAAATTTGCCTTGTAAAAGTATAGTAATTTCTAGTCAATTTGAGCCATTCATTAGGTGGATGATCTAACGGTAGAACTTATGTTTAGTTTAGGGTTTTTTGCCCTAGAAGGCAACCCCTCTCTTTGTATGAGGGTATTGTATTTGAGGCGGCAATATAGATGTGTATTCTGGGTGTGAGCGAGAAACAGAGAGGTGAGACTGTGAGAGAAAACAGAGGATATTACAGCGGCTTTGCTGTAGGTTGTGTCTCTTCATTTTGCTGGATAATAGAAAGGAAGGACTGGCTGTTCGAGGTGGACGTAGCCCAAACTGGGTGAACCACGTATATCTGTGTCTCTCTTGTTTTGTGCGTTTTCTGTGTTTATATTTCTGCAATATTTTATGTGTTCCATTGCTCCGTAATATATAATTTACTAACAGAATTTCATGATGTTTTTTTCTTGGTCGTATGAAGAAATGCCTGGAATTGATCCTAGTATCGTGGTGCATGAAATACCATCCAGGTGCCAAACCTGTTCGACAACATTTATGCCCCGTGCACCCTCGAAAGGCTACAACTATTAAAGGAGAAGTTGAAAAACTTCTTAAAGATGGGTTTATTTACCCTATCCCACTCACTGATTGGGTCTCGAATATTGTCCCTGTTACTAAAAAGCAAGGCACTATAAGGTTTGCATTGACTACCACGACATTAATCATGCCTGTCCCAAAGATAATTATCCTACGCCTTTCATTGACCAGCTCATTGACGATTGTGCTCGAAGTGAGATTTATTCGTTTATGGATGGATTTTCTGGTTACAACCAGATCAATATATTGCCTGTGGATCAACAAAAATCCACCTTCATCTGCCCGTGGGGTACCTTTGCCTATAAGAAACTCCCTTTCGGTCTTGAAAATACCGGTGCTACTTTCCAATGTGCAATGTCTTATGCGTTTCATGATATTCATCACATTGTGTAGCCTTACCTGGATGACCTTCCGGCCCATTTAACAAAGCACCATGACCATCCAAATCACCTCCGCGAAATTTTTCTTCACTTTCGACACTACCGTATCCATAAATGTGTTTTCTGTGTTGAATCTGACAGACTTCTTGGGTTTGTCGTCTCCAAGGAGGGCATCTGGTTGGATCACCTCAAGGTTGAAGCCATTTTGAATCTTCCTCCTCTTGCTTCTTTGCAACAGTTGCAGAGTTTGCAGGATAAAGAAATTTTTTTACGTCGTTTTATTCCGAACTACGCTGATTTTTCTAAAGGCTATACACGGTTATTAAAGCGGGATATCTCCTTCTTTTGGGATGCCGCTGCACAAGAGTTATTTGAGCAACTCAAAGCACTCCTTGCTTCTGCTCTGTTGTTACGTCCGCCTGATTATCACCATGACTATACTCTTTATCTGGCCACCGACAATATTACCATCGACATGGTATTGATTCAAGATGATGATGTTGGTGCTGAGCATGTTGTCTGTTATCTCAGTCGCAATTTACTTGACACGGAAACTCGATATTCTTATGTCGAGAAGCTTGCGTTGGCAAGCATTCATGTTGTCCAACTTTTCCGTCAAGATATCCTATTGCATACAATGATAGTGATTTTTGATTACAACCTGATGACGTACATCTTGTCATGTCAGTTGCTGGGGGGAAAATGCTCGAAATGGATTGTCATCCTTTAAAAGTTTGATTTGGAGTTTACTATGGCCAAGTCTAGGAAATCCCTCATTTTCGCTAAATTGCTCTGCTTGCTACCATCCGCTAATGCACCCTCTCAATTAGAGGACCATATTCCAAACGAGTATTTGTTCTTGATTAGCACCCTCGATCCCTGGTATAAGGATATTATTGTCTACCTTCAGACATCCTCTTTTCGTCCTGATTTGTCCAAGGATGCTTGTCAACATATTCACCATCATTCTCAGCCTTATCGCATTATCGAGGACACCCTATACCATCTCGATGTTGACTTTGTTCTCTGCCATTGTTTGACGTTCGAGGAAGCCGAACAAGTCTTGAATGACTGCCAGTCTAGTGCCTGTGGTGGTCATATGTCCGGGTATGCTATTGCCCAAAAGATCCTCCGCGCTGGTTATTTTTGGCCATCTATCTTTAAGGATTGCATTCTTGCCGTCTGTTCATGTCATATGTGCCAAATCTACCAATGGAAGATGCGTGCGCCTCCCTCTCCTCTATACCCTGTCATTATCGTCAGCCCTTTTGCCAAATGGGGCATTGATTATATGACTCTTAACCTTCGCTTGACCAGGGGGCATGGGTATATCATCGTTGTCGTCGATTATTTTACGAAGTGTTCCAAGGTGATGCCCATGTTACATAGCAATTTGTCACCGTCCTTGCTACCCCTCTCCCGTATCTTGGAGGACTCATTTTGGGACCTATGAGAAGTGACATGACCTGCAAACACTTGCATTGCATTCCCCTGAAGATGAGCTTCATTTGCTTTGAAGACATCTCCTGCTAAAAAACCCTAAAAATAGCCCTTTTTCCATTGGCGTGGTCCCATAGTGCAACCCTCGCACCAATGGGGTAGATCCTCCAAAGAGGGGGCACTAGTTGGCGCTCTGTCATAGAGTGGCACCTGCGCCAACCATAATCAGTGGTGTTTTTTAACAAACAAATGACGAAAGTTTCGTCCTAACAAATTCCCAGACTACATCTATCTTGAGTTGGGTGGTTTGGCTACGGATTTCCATAGAGAGGAAGTGGTTTTCCACCTCTCATGGAAGCTTCCTTGATGATATGGCCAATCCCATGATTATTGTGGATGATCCCAACTCCCCTTCCTCCATCTATAAAAGCTTGTCCATTTTCCTTGGCAAGCTATTTCCAGAGTTCCAGAGATTGAGAATTGTCAAGTTTCCAAGAGCTTCATGCTGCAAGAGCCTTATTAATTCCCATAAGGCAAAATCCAAGCAAGGAGATTCTTGTTCAATAACCAAAGAGAGAGAGGCTTGTCCCTATTCCCAAAAAGCTTTGCAAGACATGTGCTGCTGACTACCCAGCCAAAGGAGAATCCAACGGAACTTTGGTTGTATTCTTCTTTGATGAATTATTAATGAATGACTATTGGTTATGGTTCCACTTTTATTGTTATTTGTGATGATGATGAGTTATATCCTTTCTGACTGATATATAGTTGCATATGCTGGATTTTATGCTTGTGTTTGTGTCGTTTCTTGTATGTGCAGGTGTCCATTCACGGAGATCGTGGGGATTGTGATCTGTCGGGGAAAAGGAATGGGAGCACCACCTCTTCTACAAACACTAGCGTTGGAATCCAGGTAGGCCTTCATCACTGGTCTGTTAATTTGGCATTAGGAACTTGTGCTGTAGCGTTTGATGATTGTTGCTAGACTCGGTCTGGGCTAGTAGGGATCACCTCTGTCCGCAGAGGGGATTTACCTCCTCAACATCCCATATTATCTAATGACAGTAAGACAACAACTCGGTTTTTATTTAATCATGTAATTTCTGAATTCAGAGTCCCTCAGGCTATTGTCATTGATCATGGTTCTCATTTATGTGGTCATATGATGACTGAGTTAACAACCCAGCTAGGCTTGTGTCATGATAGTTCGACATCATATTATCCTCAAGCCAATGGCCAAGAAGAAGCCATCAACGAGGTTTTGGTCACGATGCTTCAGCATACCATTGGTATGCACAAGTCTAACTTGCATTTGATGTTGTTTTCCACCTTATGGGCCTACCGTACTTCAGTGAAGGATGCCATTGGATTCACCCCGTTTCAACTTGTTTACGGTCTGGAGGCTACCCTCCCGATTGAATGCGAGATCCCTTCTCTTAAACTAGCTGTCGAATTGCTCCCAAACACTACTCTGGTAAAAGAACGCCTTCTTTACCTAGAGCGATTAGGCGAGACCCGTCGACTAGCCTCTTTAGTCATTGAAGCATAGAAGAAGAGAGTGAAAACTCACTTTGACCAAAATGTTACCCCTCGTTCTTTCATTGAAGGAGACCTAGTCTTTCTCTACGATCAAGCAAATGATAACCTGGGGGCATGCAAATTCGAGCCTTTGTGGCATGGGCCTTATATTGTGAAACGCGTTTTGCAAAAAGGGGCCTATGAGCTGATCGATTATGAAAGGAATCCTCTAGATAAGCCCCAAAATGGGCTTTACCTTAGGAAATATTATGCATGAACTTCGTGCATCTGCTATGTACATATGTGTGTTTTCAGTGTGTGTGTGTGCATGTGTGGCTTGGTGTGTAGGCGTTATCGCCGCTTATTGTGTCCTTTGATTGCTTGTGCAGATGTCTGGTGCACCTTACATTGGTTTCGCTGATGGTGCCTGCTGTAGTACTCGGAATCCTTCCTCCGCGACATGGGTGATCTATGATCCCCACGGTGAGTTAGTAGACCTCCAAGGTGTTTGTCTAGGTTGTACCATAAACAGTGTCGCAGAATGTAGCGCCGTCATTGAACTATTGACCGAGGCTGTTAACCTTGATATTCGTGCATTGGTTGTGAATCTGGATTCTCAACTTGTTGTTCTCCAACTTAACGGCCGTTATTTCATCAAAAATCCTCAAATTTTAAGGTTGCATTTGCGTGTTAGATTATTGGAAAGAAATTTTGATTTTATCACATATCAACATATTCCAAGAAGATTAGATACATTAACTGATGCATTGGCCAATCATGTATTAGACAGACATTTACGCCATTTATAATCAAACATTTCATGCAAGCATTTAAACACAGTAATAAACCATCGATAGCATATATAAATATCATGTGGCGCACCAAGGTGCTAAAAAGTAAGTGTGTATGTCAAAAATATAGTTTGTGTTCGCAATACATCCGAGACACATGTCTCTCAAAAATAACAGAAAAAGTAAGCCTAGGTGTCTACTGTGGTGGGTTCTGCTCCCTATAGTAGACCACCGCCTGCACTACTCTCCTCAAGAGTCTGTGCATCCTAGGTGTCATGCCAATGGTATGTCTCTGGTATTGCCGTGGGACCTCCTCGATCCCCTTGTAATCCGGGATCCCATCAGTCAGGCCCTTGCGGTTCTAGGAGATCTCCTCCTTTGCGACACCGCCTGGGAGAGCTAGAGCGAGCTCTCTGTTATCCTCCCTCCGTGCTGTAGGAGCGAGCCCCACAGGTCTCTCAGGTCCCACATCTGCAAATAACATGGAGATAACAATTAAGACATATGCATGTGAAAATCCAAAAACATTATAAAAAACAAAACACATGAATAGTGTGGTGTTAGACCAAGTGTTTTACTTCCCTCGTCCCACTACTCGCCAGGTGGGAGCAGCATGTTAGGATCTCCTCAGAATTCTGTGCCCGCGTAGGGCTAATCCTCAACAATAACCTTCTATCGATCCAGCCACTGCTAGAATAGTACTCCCCATGACACTGGCTGACCGCCACCTCCTCGTGGCATCACATGTGTCCATCTGGTAATGTGAGTCTCTCACAGTCCTGGCACATATAGGTCCATGTCCTACAACTAAAGAAATGGTACCCGCTCCAGCATGAGTGGTATTAGGACGGTTCCATATCCAAACTATTTGGTCTCTCCTCATCAACATTTAGTTAGTTGTCTCTTCATGTTCACAAACACTGCGTAGGCCCTGTTGTACATGGTCGGAGTAAGACTATCTAGAGCTAATCGCAGTTGAGTCTTCGTTGCCTCATGTTATGCTTGAGAGCCTGTTGCTCTCGTAATCATAAACAATACTATGCGAAGGGTCATATCCTCCACTGTCGGGATCTGCAGTTTCTCGCTAGTGGCCATTTGTGTGTCCCTAGGCACACCCGTGCTATCAACATGTCAAGAGTCTCGCTGGTAGCCCGTACACCCTCCATGAACGATCTCTCACCATGACGAGACAAACCTGTTAAGAAATATATTTTGGTCACGTCAAACTCAATATTCTGACCCCGAATGATGAACTTGCCCTCTGTCAGGTTCCAGGAACATATCAACAACTTGAGCAAGTCTGGCTATGCCTGAAGGTGTGGTGTAAGGAAGAATTTTAGTAACCCACAGACACGTAGGGCCGTTTTGCACTGAGGATCATTCATTGCTCGTTCATCATCATCATCCTTGGTTGTCACTAACCCATGAGGGATTTCGGCGACGATCGAGGAGCGAATTCGAAACAAAAATTCGCCATAGCCTACCTACAAAACATGAAATTGAACTTGAAAATAATCAAAATGTAGTGCAAGGAGTAGTGTACTTGGTGGAAGTTTCGGGTGAAATGGTCAACCACTGGTACCAGGATCGAGCTCCAAAGATCGCACAGGTATGCAATTAAAAATTTACCAAGGGTAAAAAAATCAAAATGCAATGTAAAAATGAATTACCATGAGCCCTTATATAGCTTTTTTTTTTCAAAATTTTTGGGTTTTAAACTATAGGGCTTGGGTTTTTTGATATATTTTATGGTTTTTCCTATGGCTTTAGGGTTTTTAACCTAATTTTCAAATATACAGCGAATATTTGTCGAATGGATCGAAATAGGGACAAAAAATACATTTAATGATTGATATATGCTTGGTCCATATTATAAAATTTTCTACAAGTCTTCCTTAAGCCCTTTTCCGACTTAAAAAGGCGAAAATATTGCCGAATTTTCCCTTTTTACTCATTAAACAGAATAAAAGTCAGTCCACTTTTAGCTCTTTTCAGACCGTATAAACATGAAAATATTGTCAAACTTTTGTTGTTTCGAGTTCGATATTGGTTATGAAAAGACGTGTCTTTGATCACTTTTTTACTTTTTCGGATAGGGACCACTAATTACGAAAAGTACTCCTTGGTTGTAATTGTTGGGCAAATTAATTGCTTAAATTGCTTTCATTAAATTATCAACCAGGGAAGCTCGTAAGCTTGTGATGATGCCAGCAAAATATATGCAGGAGTAGGCAACTAACTCTATGTCTAACTAAATGATTTATGATTCAATATAATATGCAAGGGAAGAGGCTCCTAATTGAGGAGGTCCTGGTTGTCCTTCCCTACAGTATTATAGATTGAAAAGAAATCATTGATTACATAAAACTAGAAACTTGAAACAAAGAAAAGAGAATGATTTTAATTGTTGTTCAAATTCAAATAGAGAGAGAGACTAACTTATTCTCTTGATTGTCCCCTCGTATATTGATCCAAACTAAACTAAGATTCATTCATAAGCACAGGAAATGAAATAAATTGAAACTTAAAAGCAAAATAATGAATTTCAATTATCATGCAAATCAAATAGAGAGAGAGCCTAACTTAGACCCTTGGTTGTCTCCTCATATGCTGATAAGATTTTAATTTAAAACCCATTCATAAATCATAAACAAATCCTCAAACATCTAGGCAATTAAATAAAATAATATCTATTATGAAATAACATGTTCCTTTGATCCTTTTAGAGTGAGCTCAATTCTCCTAAGAACAAAGTGACAAGCTATTCCATATACTACATTAAGACAATTTGTATCTAAAACTATATAATGGATATTTATGTAAAATGAAGCTTTATTCTATTCCATAATAAGTTGGATACATGCTCCAAGAGTCCTCTCTTTGGAATGGAGGAGGTACTCCTATTTATACAGAAACTAAGATAACAAACTCATAAATGTAGACCCATTATTCCCTCCTTTTACCCACATATTTCTCAACCAATGGTGACACATAACCCTATCCTCCATGATCTCCTCCATGAGGTCCATGATCTTCTCCATGAGGTTCATGATCTTCTCAAATTCGAATTTGAACATAGAGTGCCACATAAGGATGCCTTGGAAGCTTCCTTTGTACCTACACAAGTCAACAAAATCATTCTAATTGTCAGGTATAGGTATAAGCATATTATTTTCTAAAGTTTAATCGTAAATCCACTTTAAAATGTTAAGAATTAATAAACTTTGGAAAAGCTTAGTTATAACCCAATGATGAAGTAAATATAATGATGTGGAGGTAGAATGGAGGTGATATGAAGGTAATATGGAAGTAATGTGAAGGTATTGGTGAATAATGGAGTGAGAATAAGGACTATTTTGAGGCCCAACAGTAATGGTCAAGCGGTTCTCTCGGGTATTGTTTTCTACTTTTTCAGGCTTGAGGGACACAAATTTACAAAAAAGGACCTCCCTGGAGTTTTCTTTTCCGTGTCTTTTTGAAACTCTCTAAACATGAAAAAGACTCTGAGTTTTATCTATGTTGGACTCGTTAAACCCTGACAACATTGGACTCGTCGCCATGACGAAACTCGAGCTTCTCCTCCCTAGGGCTCGTTAAATTATTACTAAGTTGGATTCGTCTGAAGGTTGAACTTATATCACAAGCATATGCTATCCCCTTCAAGCTTGTTTTTCAAAAATAATTGGGGTACTCGCCAACAATGGTGGGGGAAAATTTGGAAGTTGTCATTGGTTACCTATGGCAGCTAGTCACTTATTTTTGTTTCTTGTCGGGTCGGGATATCCACTTACTCATTTGGCCTTCCGGGGTTTTGCTTTGCCATTTTTGCCTCATTCCATCTAGTCGATGTTGTCTCCGTCAGACCTCCAATCCCTTGGTACCAAAACGTTGCCGCATTATGGAGTCGTGTCACCGATATGTTCAAGAGTATAATCCTTCTGCAGTTTACACCCTTACCTCCTCTGATTCTCTGTTTCATCATCTACCACTTGTTCCTTTTCTCGTGTTTTTGATGGGGGAAACATTATGGCCCTCCCGCGACAGATCATTTCCTGTCGACATTAGCTCATTATCCAGGAGGTGGATCTAGATATCCCTTTCGGTACCTTGGAGCTTGCATGCCTCAATGGCAAGTTCTTCGCACTTAATGACATAATTTCATCATTGGTCTTCGATTGGGTGATTCCACGAGTGTTTGACTTCAACCCATTTTTCACACTTAGTGGATTATACTCGCAGTACCTTGAGAGCCATTGGAATTATTGGTGGTTTTTCTTGCGCTTGTTAACAGTTTTCATTATTGACCGGTAATCAAGCGACTTTCTATCATGCTCTAATTCAACACATTTGTTCGCATGCTAGAATTTGTACTATGATCGGTTAGGGTTTCAAGACCCCGGATTAAGATTACATATGTTCAGGTTGCGTGTATTGGTTCGTGATTACATACATGACTCTTTGATTGGATGGCTGTGACCATACTTGAGTCTTCATGGATGGTTGTGACCATACCTTTATCATTATATATGGTCTTATCAACTGGGTGGCTGCATCCATACCACAGACCAAGTTTCATATGTCTTTTGGATGGCTGCACTCATGCCTAGACTACATGTATTTCACTATCAGAGATATCAGTTGTACTTGCGCCTGCAGGTTCTTCAAGGTGGGGTTCCAGTTCGGTCACAATTTCATAAATCATTTCACCCCTCCCACTCTCTCGGGCTTCATGCTTTAGGGGGGCATCTGTTACATAGTAATTTGTCACTGTTCTCATCTCAATCCCTTTGTTGCGTCATGTATCAAATACACATGTCCATATCTTCCCACTTATGCATTAAACGGTGCTCTCTGATGCTGAAGACTAACCTTTTTTGCCTAAGTTTCTACATCGTCACTGATAATCCATTCAAATATGTGACAATCTCTTGTCATGAATAGTCTCGTTGTGACATCGTCGCAGGTGTACACGTGTTTCCGACGATGGTCAAATTTTAGGGCTCAACGCAAGGCTCCCAACTATTTATTGTGACAATTCGGCTGAATGCATTGCATCCTTGCGATGTCGTTGCTGAGTTTTAGTTCATGACCTATGACGACCTAGATTTGGTGAATTTTTTCAAACAATCGGCCTTCTGGGTGTTTCTAGAGCTGGTTGTTGGGTCAGTTTGGGCTGCCTTTCCTCCTCTAGGATGGTGGTTCTGTCTCTTGTGCAACCTCCCCTTAGGATAAGCTCCCTCTCCCTCATTTCATGGAGACTCCTCCTATAAAATCACTCACCATTGCTATGATCTGCTAGTTCTTTAGTGCTGTAATTAGTGCTTGCTAGTTATTTTGAATTTGGTTTGAAACTAAGTAGATAGCTTTGATGTGAGTGTGACAAGTGTGGGATGTTAATAGTTTGATAAGAGGTTGTGGAGTATCTTAGCTTTGCATGAGGGCTTGATAGAGAGAGAGAGATATTTTTCCTATTGGGAGGCCCATTCTTAAGAGTGAATGCTTGAAGGAACGTACTGATTGGACCCTCTAAGAAGACTTGCAACATCAAGGCATGGTTGTAAGTTTTCTCTTGTTTCATTTTTAATACAAGCAGTGACGATTTCCTATATCTTGTGTATAATTTGCTTGATAGCTTTTGACTCCTTGACTTTACAAGTAAATAGATCATTATTATTCTCGATTATGTGCTCTGTTGTTTTCTTATGGTGTTTTAGGTTGATTGCTCATTGAGGAGAAAGAAATGGAAGTTGGAGAAATGCAACAGAAACTTCATCAACCATTGAATTGAGGTAGGCCTCCAATGATGACTATTTAAGGGAATCGATTGTTGTTTTTTCTTTGTTGTGACTATACCCACTCTAGGGTTAGAGGGCTTGCCTCTATCTACAGAGGGAACACTTTCCTTTATCACAGGAATATGACTTAGGTTAAATCATGAAGGAAAACATTCTTGTGCCAATTTAGGGTTTATCTCCGAACCCTAGTATGGCCAATCATAATGAAAGCTAGATTGGGGTCTTGTCCGCCCACAGATGATGTCACCATTGATTGAAAGGCATAGGGGAAATATCTGAAGTCTTCAGAAAGACATCACACTTCCAAAAACCTAATCGAAGGGTTCGGTCGATGCGAAATATGGGGCATGACAAAAGAATGCAATATATATCACATGATTACACGAGTGAATGCATCGACCGGGTCTAACAAGAATAAGCCATGTGGTGAGTTAGCCAATGGACAACTGGAGGGTCCCTAGATGGCTTGAGGCAAGTAGTGGGGGGACCCAAAATTTTATATATGCCCAAAATTTTGGGTGGTGTTGTAGCAGCTATAACAATTGGTGAACCACTGATAGACTCCAGTATCTCTGTCAACATCCCTATTGATTGATGGCAACTCACTCAGATGAAAGATCACAGTATAACAGGTTAACAACAAAGAATTACAGATCAAACTACACAAAATGAAGAAAGAGAGGTATATGCAGGTTCACCTTGACCAAGCTGCGTATACATGTAGGTTCACTAACCACAAGTAGTGTATACGTACACACACACTTTCATAGAAGGAAAAGAGCGTATACCTTGGAAAACTAAGTTTTGGTCCGAGGTATTTGGTCCATGGTATTTTGATTCATGGTCTCGGTCTAAGGTATCTAGTTCGAGGTATTGACCCAAGGTATTTGGTCCAAGGTATTGGTCCTAAGTGGTTTTGGTCCATGGTATTGAGAAAGGCCTAAAAATATATAAGGAGGAGAAGATCATTAGGCCAATGTGTGCAAGTATCGAATATCTGATGAAGTGTGAGATCTAGTATGCAGGTTATTGGCTTATGGTGCTATATTTGATTTGAACTAGGGATGAACCTTAGCAGTTGATGAAGGATAAAATCTAATGATGGATCAGGATCTTAAGGCTTGAAATGAATTATCATGATGTGGTTTGATCATGTATAGTCCAGACCTGAATATTGACGTATGTGTTATTATGTAAATATTATGATCTGGGTATAACTGAAGTCTAGAATAGCTGCAAAATTATGAATTAATATTTGCAGATGTATACACTGGTTAGCTTTGAGAAAAGTGCGTATGCAAGCAGATTCGACACATGGAAGTAGCGTATACCTTATAAAGTATGTTTCAGTTGTTTCTATTTGCTGTTGAGAGTTCTGGGTTCTGGTTACCATATTCTGGTGACAGTATTCTGAATGATCAGATTGATTGTGATTTAACGATGGGTTATCAAAATGATTGATTGATTTGGTTGTGGTTGATTCAGAAAGTGATGATTGAGTCTCAGTGATTGGTTGATGCAGATATATTTGATGATTTAATTGTAGTTATGATGTTGTTGATGGATCTAGTCTGAAATTTATGAAACGTGGTCCTTGGAGGAAGAAATAAGGTCGTAGCCTTCTGTAGGTGATTGCCTACGTACTAGTAAACATTTTGGCTAGTACAAGAGTTATGGGTTTGTAGCTCCATTCCAGTCGAAGTTGGAGAACGAGAGAAGGTTGTAACCTTCTGCAGGTAGAAGCTTGCGTACTTGTGATGCAGGAAAGTGTTCCCTTTGCGGATAGAGGCAACCCCTCTAGCCCTAGAGTGGGTCTAGTCACAAACAAGGACATATCAACAATAGCTTTCCTTAAACAGTTAAAGTTGGAGGCCTACCTCAACCGGTGGTTGATGGAGTTCCGTTGCACTGCTCCAGCTTCCGCTTCCTTCTCTTCAATGAGTGATCACCCTGAAACAAAGCAAAGGAAATACAACAAAGCACGTAACTGGATACAACAATGAACTATTTACTCACAAAGTCAAAAAGTCATGAGATATCAAGTACATTACATACAAGACATAGGAAAACATCATTGATTTCATTAATAATGAAATAAGAGTTAGCTTACAACCAAATTCTTGACGTCACAAACCTTCTCAGAAAGGGTCCAACCAACATGTTCTTCAAGCATTCACTCTTTGGAGATGGATATCCCAACATACAAGAGTTCTCTCACTCATAAGATTTACACAAGATTAAGGGCACTTCACAACCTTCCACAAGCTATCAACAATCCCACACTTGCCACACTCACGCCAGCTATCTAGCAAATTCACAAAACACTCACAGCTCTGCTCAACTAGCCAACTATTAGGAACTAGCAATGGATATCAATGGTGAGAGTTTAAATAGGAGAAGGAGTCTCCATGAAAGGTGAAAATGAGAGCTTATCATTAAGGAAGGCAACACAATTGATGGAAATACCACGCCAGGGAAGGAAGGGTGACATAAACTAGGCCAACAATCAGGTCTGGAGTCATCTGGAAGGCCGACTGTTGGAACGAATTCGCCCAATCTGGATCATCGCGGGCACATAACTGAGCTTCAGTGCTGACATCGCAAGTGATCAGTGTAGCTAGTCAGATCATTGCTGAAGGAAACACATAGCCCTGTGCTGGTGCTTAAAATCGGGCCATCGCGGAATTAGGTGTACTTCCGTGCTGGAAGTGAGAATGGACTGTTCATGAGTGCCTTTCAATGCGTTTATTAAGCCCAAATCCGCGATGAGGCAGATAACTTAGGAAAAGTGGGTCAATTGGCAGCATAGGAGAGCATTTGTCTGTCTTAAGCATGTTTGTCTTGGACACAGGACATGGTGAGAAGACCGGGAGTGAAAGCGGTGATAAATTACTGTGTAATAGTATTGGTATAAGTCTGCACTAGTACAAGATTGCAAATAAATTTTCTTATTATTAAAAGAAGACAGAGACGATAGAAGTGTGGTTTTCACCCAATTTGGGTTTCCACCTTATATCTCGGTGTTCATGTGTGTTGCTTATGTGTGATGCTTTATTCTACTTTTACTGCACTGTCTAATAAATTTATGATATATTGGTTAAAGTTCAATGCATGATAAATTGGGTAAACGAAAAGTTCTCTGCATATATGCTGGTTTCTTTAAGTACAGTCACGTATACACGCTAGTTCACTTAGCTGAAGTAGCATATACAAATTTGTTTGGGAATTTTATTTATTGATTTGATAATACTGATTCACCGCCCCTCTCAATATTATTTCCAACAATTGGTATCAGAGCAGGTCCTTCAGAAGAAGCTTGATCGCTTGAAGGGAGATCCATCATCATGAGTAATCAAGAAAGCGTGGGATCCATCAAACCACCAATCTTTGATGGGAGCAACTTTGTCTATTGGAATATAAGAACCATAGCCTATCTACAATCACTTGGAATGGATGTCTAGGAAATCATGGAAGGAGGATATACATTTCCATCAGCAATTCCTACATATACGGCAGGTAAAAAGAAATATGAAACCAATGCTAAGGCTGTCAATACATTATTGGGAATTCTGTCACAATAAGAGTTTGTCAAAGTTATGCAACTCAAATCAGCCAAAGAAATATGGGACAAAATTATTCTAAGCTACGAAGGAGACTCTCAGGTAAAACGTGCTAAACTGCAAACTCTCAGAATTCAATATGAAACTCTTAAGATGCGCAATGATGAAAGTATAGCTAGTTACTTCTTATGTATAGATGAAGTTGTTAATTGTATGAAGAATCTGGGTGAAGAGATAAAGGAAGTTACCTTAATTGAGAAAATTTTAAGATCCTTGTCTGCTAAATTTGAATCAAAAGTATCTGCTATAAAAGAAAAACAGGATCTACAGACTATCACTATGACACAACTTCACGGAATCTTAATGGCCTTTGAGATGAGAAAAGGAGGCCCATCAGAAATGAGAGAAGCCACATTTAAAGCTTCAGCAAAAGGAAAGGAAGAACTGAATGAATCAGGACATATTTCAGAAGAAGAAGATGAAGTAAACTTTGTCAAGAAGCTTCAATGGGGTTTAGGAAGATTTAGAGGTAAACTACCCTTCAAATGTTTCGCCTTTGTTAGAGTCAGTCATTATGCTACCAAATGTCCTCATAAAGATAAATATGATAAAGGGAAGGAATCTACAAAATGGAATAGAAAACAAAGTGTAAGTAAAAAAAGTTACTATACTCATGCAGATAGCGATGGTTTATCAAATAGTGATGAAGGTGAGACTTCTAATGGCTTATGACGATGACAATTTTTGGGATGCTTTAGAAGAAGATGACCTTCATGAAGAAATATCTAAACTCAAAATCTATTTATAAGAAAAGAATATGATTATAGATACCTTGACATACCAACTTGTTGAAAGAGAAATGAAAAACTAGAATGTGAAATTGTGGGTCTAAGAAAGGATCTTGAGAAAACAAAATCTCTCAATCTTAGATTTGCTAACGGGTCAGAAACCTTAAATGAAATTATCAAAGTGCAGCATTCTCCTCTGATAAAGACAGGTCTTGGATATATTGAAGAAACATCTCAAGCACAGAAGCCGTGAACCTCCACTAAAAGCTATCTTGATGCAACAAAGAACAGTGAATAGTATGACAATAGTCAGTAAAGGCATAAAGCAGATCACCAGGTAAATCAGGCTCAATTTGCTTCAAGGATGAACAGAAGCCACAACCAACCTTAGGTAAATCATACTCAATTTGCTTCAAAGATGAATATCAATAGAAAGTACAATCACCAGGTCAATAGACTCGATAATTGCAAGAACTTCTTTAATGGTCAATGTTTCTCATGTCATAATTTTGGATACAAAGCTGCTCAATGTGTTGCTTACAAAACCATCATGACTAGAGAAGAACGAAATTAAAGGAATGTGACAGGGATCAAGAAAAGTTCCTATAATAACTTTTCTCTTCTTGAAAATGAAATAGAATGCTCAATCTATAACAATTTTGGCCAAGAAGAATCTGAATGTAGGAGCAAATTTTGGCAAACATCTCAAAAGGAGCAAATTCTATTAAATCCCAAGATGTGGAGAAGCAAAGAACCTCAAACAAAAAGATGTGGTATAGCCTTGTATGTAGAAGGACAATAAAATTAGTGGTACATCGACAGTGGATGCTCAAAACACATGACAGGTGACAAAAAAAAACTTCACTCATATAATGCCTTAGAAAAGGAAAAGAATGTCTCATTTGGAAACGACACTCCTACTGTCATAAAAGGTAAAGGCTCTGTTTTCTTGAAAGAAAAGGTTAAAGCTGGGAATGTTATGTATGTAGATGGTCTAAAGCATAACCGGGTGCGACCATACTAGCGTTAATGCACAGGATCCCATTAGAACTCCGCAGTTAAGAGTGCTTGGCCTAGATTAGTATTGGGATGGGTGACCTCCCGGGAAGTCCTAGTGTTGTACCCTTCACCCCTTTATTTGTGTGGCTCGGTGGAGCTAGTGTGAGTGATCCTAGTGGGGATGATCTCATCGGTGTCAATGCGGAACCCCGCGTCACTGACGGTGAATCGTGTTATTTTGCGTGTTTATCTTGTTTTGCGACGTGGTGCTGCCCATATATTGATGTGTTACACAATAATTTGTCATCGTCCCTGTTACCCCTTCTCCCGCACATTGGAGGACTTATTCCGGGACCTATGAGAAGTGACATAACCTGAAAACACTTGCATTGTATCCCCTTGAGTATGTACTTCATATGCCCTGAAGACACCTTCTGCAAAATACCCATAAAAATAGCTCTTTCTTCATTGGCACGATTCCACTGTGTAGCACTCGTGCCAATGGGGGAAATCCTCCAAAGAGGGCGCGCCAGCTGGTGCTCTGTCTCAGAGTTGCACTCGCGCCAGCCCAGTTGGGTAAATTTTTTAGCAAACAAACTTACGAAGGTTCTTCCTAACCTATTCATGAACTGATTCCATCTTGAGTTAGTTTAGTTAGGCTTCGAATCTCCATAGAAGGGAAGTAGTTCTCCACCTCTCATGGAAGCTTCTTAGTGATAAAGCCAATCCCATGAATCTTGTGGATGACCCTAACTCCTTCTCCTCTATCTATAAAATCTTGTCATTTTGCCTTTGACAAGTTAGTCTCCAAGTTCCAAATTCTAAGTCCCAAAGTCTGAGAATTGATAAACTTATGCTACAAGAAGCCTTCTTCATTCCCATGAGGCTAAATCTTAAGTGAGGAGATTCTTGTCCAAGTAACCAAGGAGAGAGAGGCTTGTTCCCCATTACCAACAAGCTTTGCAAGGCATGTGTTGCTGACCACCCAGCCAAAGGAGGATTTGACGTCAGAACTATGGTTGTATTCTTCTTTGTTTATCAATAATAATAGACGACTATCATTATGGTTCCACTCTTATTGTCTTTTGTGATGATGATTGAGTTATATCCTTTCTAACTGATATATAGTTGCATCTATTGGATTTTATGCTTGTATTTGTGTCGTTCTTTGCATGTGCAGGTGTCCGTTCACGAGGATGGTGGGGATCGTGACCAGCCGGAGCAAAGGAACAGGAGCGACGACTCTTCTACAAGTACTAGCGTTGGAATCCAGGTAAGCCCTCATCATCGGTCTTTTATTTACAATTAGGAACCTGCGTGTTAGCGTTGTTTGATTGTTGCTAGACCCCATTTGGGCTAGTAGGGATCGCCTCTGTCCGTAGAGGGGGTTTACCTCCACACTAGGGAGGGGATCCTCTCCCCAATGGAGTCACCAAATTATTGTTGAGGTAAATCCCCACGATCCTCGTGAATGGACACCTGCACATGCCAAGAATGACACAAATACAAGCATAAAATCCAATAGATGCAACTATATATCAGTCAGAAAGGATATAACTCAATCATCATCACAAAAGACAATAACAGTGGAACCATAATGATAGTTGTCTATTATTATTGATAAACAAAGAAGAATACAACCATAGTTCTGATGTCAAATCCTCCTTTGGCTGGGTGGTTAGCAACACATGCCTTGCAAAGCTTGTTGGGAATGGGGAACAAGCCTCTCTCTCCTTGGTTACTTGAACAAGAATCTCTTCACTTAATATTTAGCCTCATGGGAATGAAGAAGGCTTCTTGTAGCATAATCTTAGCAATTCTCAGACTTTGGGACTTAGAATTTGGAACTTGGAGACTAACTTGTCAAAGGCAAAATGACAAGCTTTTATAGATAGAGGAGAAGGAGTTAGGGTCATCCACAAGATTCATGGGATTGGCTTTATCACTAAGAAGCTTCCATGAGAGGTGGAGAACTACTTCCCTTCTATGGAGATTCGAAGCCAAACTGAACCAACTCAATATGGAATCAGTTCGTGAATAGGTTAGGAAGAACCTTTGTAAGTTTGTTTGTTAAAAACTTTACCCAACTGGGCTGGCGCGAGTGCGACTCTGAGACAGAGCGCCAGCTGGTGCGCCCTCTTTGGAGGATTTCCCCCATTGGCGCGAGTGATACACAGTGGAACCACGCCAATGGAAAAAGGGCTATTTTTATGGGTATTTTGCAGAAGGTGTCTTCAGGGCATATGAAGTACGTACTCAAGGGGATACAATGCAAGTGTTTTCAGGTTATGTCACTTCTCACAGGTCCCGGAATAAGTCCTCCAATGTGTGGGAGAAAGGGTAACAGGGACGGTGACAAATTACTGTGTAACAGTTTATTTTGGCTTACATTATCATAACATAAGTGAAGCAAGACTCCTAAAAGCAACCACCATAACTTGAACCAACTAAATTTCCCCACAAGGACCACAAAAGAATTTATATTTTAGGTTAGGACCATTGGGGGTAGGCATCCCATAAGTTGCCATGGTCATGTTACATATTTTAAACATAGAATATGACTTTTATGGTGCTTAAAATTCTTCATCATCCCACGTAAAAGACTACCCAAGGATGTCAGAGACCCGATTCATAGGGGGCTTGCCTTAGGTCCATTGCATGATTATTATTTGGGGCTATCCGACCCGTCTAGTGCTCGGTACTAGTAACTGACTACCAAGAATTTAGATACTCGACTACTCCTGTGAGATGAATGTATCTCAGTGGCTAAAATTAGGGCATCCTTTCCCTATAGGTGGAGGTGTAGGCAACACTAAATCCTCATCTATTACCTTGGTTGATTCTTTAACTATTGGAAAGCATCGCCTATTCTCTCGGGGTGTTACCCCAGTACCCATCAAAAGATATATTTGAAAATCCCAGTTACTTTAAGAGTGGTAAGGATGAATGTGTATTCATAGGATATTTTATCATCCACAAAAACAAACTAAAACCATTTTCTATTTGATTTATCACATAGAATAAGTTAAATGGAAAGTAATTGTTTTATTTTTGGCTTTGCTTTATGTATGTGATTTACTTATTTTGATACTTATCTCCACCCCTCATCACATGGAGTGACACAGACTCTACTCGAAACCATAGGGGAGCCCATGGCTCCCTGTCACTCTAGGCATTTCCAAAACCTTCCCCCATTACCAGGAGGTATGTCAAGTCTCTCGCCATTTATGTGTAGAATACATCACACAACCATTGTTATAGGATCATCCTTTATCAATGCAACTTTGTTTGTTACCCCTTCTCATCAAAACACTCCTTTCACTACCCCTCAAGGGACTCCACATGCTACCCCTCAGGGGACCACTCAAACTACCCCTTAGGGAAGCCCACACACCACCCTCTAGAGAGTCCACATGGTACCTACCAAGGTAACCCCTCTCACACTTCCCCATAGGGAAACCACTTACATACAACTGTTCAAAATCATTTTTTATGGTGAACAACTTCCAAGTCTCATTTTTAGCTTCCTTAAATAGGAAATTCCTATTTAAGTAAGTTAACTAATGATCCTATTACAAATGGCCAAAATTGGCCACCCAGGAAAACCAAGTTACCTTCAGATGTTCCAAAATTTCAAGGGTAACAAGGCGAAGATTTAGGAAACCATGCCATGGCCTTACACCTTTGGTGTCCGTCCTATAGTATCATGGAAGACACTATTCACCTACAACTATTTCAATGCACCCTCACAGGGCCCAAAAAAATGGTACATAGTCCAACCCTTTGGGTCACATGGGAAATTTGGTTCTCTTTCCACAACATTCCTCACATTCTTCCAACTCTCGATCCACGAGGACTCGGGACTGGAACTCCTAATCAATTTCAAGCAAACATCTACTACACACATATCGAACCACATCTATCAATGGAAAAAACATCGTAGTTTTTGAAAATTTCATCTACGGGCCAAACTCCTCCTTGAGGTGTTTTTAAGATATCCCATATCATAAATCTCAAAATATGTGGTGAACTCATCCCCACAAAATGAGGAAGAGGCTATCAGAAAATCTCAATAATTAGAGGTCACATACACATATTCTGGATACCTCTACCATGTCCTTCTAGATGCACCCTGCTTACAATATTTTAAACCCAAGTTACCAAGCACATCTAGTGTTGTAGATGGGTTGATCAAGACCATAGCCCAAAATAACCGAGGAAACACCTTATAGTACTCTTGAATTATGTACGGTAGCCAACCATTTAGTTCCACACTTACAACACCTCCACCGAAAAACATAGGATATTATCCGAGTCAACCTACCGCACTCCAAAACCCTGCTATTCAGGTTGGGCGATACCCCCCCATGCAGGATAACCAATATCCCCCCATGTAGGGTAGCCAATATCCTCCCACATAAGGAAATTCATATCCCCCTAGGACCGTAGAAGTAGTTTCCAGTTCCCAAAACACATATGCTAACCAAGGATCGGGGAACCAATATTTCCCTTTTCCAACACCTCAACAGGATAACCCACCAATACAAACTAATGCAGGGTTTAATCTTGTGCAACCCTCTCTCCCTCAATAGTAGTTATCATTTCAATATCCAAACACTTACAATCCACCCACTATTGCTAAGAAAAAAGGAAAGAACAAGCCAAAGGTAAATCCTAGATAGGGGGCCAACAATCAGCAACAACCCCCATGGGCACCAGTTGGGGGCAACCCCAACCGGACAAAATCTAGGGATAGGTCAATAATAACCCACAAAAAAAAATAAGAACCCCAATCTATGAACTAATCATGCTTATGCCATTTTCAAGGAATATGGTCATTACACACATAATTTCCCTCAACTCCCAAAGTTGAAAAGGATGAAAGATATTGGGGGTAACAGGAACAAAACCAATAACTGTAGTAATGAAAATTCCTTTCCCCCATCAAAGATCGGTAAATACTCAATAGGAACCCTCCCAAAAACATTATCAAAATGCTCCTAGAGGAAGTTACCAGAATACCTCAAGTCACGACATATATATGGCAAGCAAAGACATCATCCTACAGTCGTGGAGCCAATATTATGAAACTCCACCAGAAACCAACCTTTCCACCTCAACCACTGCAGCACCTACAACACCTTTGACAATCCCTTGACACCCCATAGAACCCATCCCAAAGATGCGTAAAGGGCCATTATGGAAAACAAGACATAATTCAAAGGCTACTCACAACTACAACAAGTTGATGACTTAACTCAATCTCCTTCATCTATGTCAACAATGGAATGCTTGCAAACATTCCCAAGCCAATGGAAAGACTTACTTTATGCATTAGGATAAACCAGCCTAGCCAATTCTCATTTAATGTATTTTGACTTGGATAACGCTACCTCACATCTTCCATCGATAGTCTCCTTCCAAATTCTAGTCTCAATCTAGAATATTACCATCCACTATTGCATAGTTAATGAGGGAGTGTCCACGTGCATTATTTCCAAAACGGTTTGGAAAAAACTTGGATCTACTGAACTCAAACCATCTGACTTCATTCTCAGAGCATATGATGGGCACCCTTATACTCTCGTAGGCCTATACCAAGATATTCTAGTACAACTTGTCAGTAAAACGATGCTCATTGACATAGAAGTCTTGGACACATATTTGGATTATAATATCCTTCTTGGTCAAAGTTACATGTATGAAATGAAGGTAGTAGCATCTTTTGTTTTCAGGATAATGATTTTCCCTCATAATGGGAACATTTTTATGGTTGACCAACTCATATAGTATGAGAAGAAGGTACCCACCACCCCTAATTGTGTCCTACCTTTCGTAGGATCCTCCCTTGAGTTAATCAAAACCTACACTGAATTCAAACCTTGACAATTTAAACCCTCAACAGTTCTTGGTAAATACCCTAGAAGCCCACCTTTGCTGGAGGCGATTCCGGTAGCCACAAGAGCCCCGATGTACATCATGAGTTCATCAAACACCCGTCAAGATTAGGAACCAGTTCTAGGCACCATCGGCACTGCAACTGTTGATTCTATGTTCCTACCATATGCTATCACCCAAACACCCTTCTTATATCCTCCACCTAGTTTTGTCTCGCACCAAGTCATGGCAACACTTATGTTGCCAAATATGGCTCTCGTGATATCAGTTTGGTATTTTGATCATTATTCCATGTTGGAAAACTTAGGTATCACCTCGAAAAGCATCATCTCTGTATCCCCTCCTTAGGAAACCACCTGAAATCAAGTTGCCTACATTCACACCAGCCATTGCCAACAAGAGGGACTAGCAAAAAGGAAAGAAGGTGGAAGCTTCGAACTCTTCCTCATCCGGTATACCTCCACCCTATGCTTTGTGTGAAGTATTTGGGCACCATACCAAAATGTGCCTCATGTTAGAAGAGTTAAAATATCTTCTGCATGCCCCAAAAATGCAAGTGGCCCCACCTCCACCTACCAGAGAAAAGGACATAGCAGCATGTAATAAAGCATTGTGCACCAATATTTCATATGCTATATGCACGGAATATGGGAATTACACTCATCATTGCCCTAAAATCCCTCGATATTGAGATGCATTAAGTGCACTTGCCTAAGCCAACAACTTGGCTCCATCACTTCCCGCCTTGCTAGTGGTGGACGATGAATCCAAAACCATCTTTTGTGTTTTTTAGGTAGAAGCTTCCTGCTCATATTCCCCTAACACCCATGGTCACACAAAGTCCCAGAGTATGAGGAGGCAACCAGAATTAGTGACACCTCAACCTGCCTCCTTGTGCACTTTACGTGATGAACCAGACCATCTTATTAACCAATGATGCAAGTTACGAGAATTTTGGAAATGGTACCCTACCCCTCAAGTTATCCCTAACAACAGACTAAGGCATAAACACCATAGTTTCCACCTTTGTACATGCAACCATCATACTAGTTTTTTCCAAATCCTTCCCCAATACTGTGAAACATTGGTTTTTATACGCTAATTGATCATTGAGAACTCAACATCAGATACACCATCTTAGGTTAACACCACACTAGTAAGGGATGATATATATAGAACCATTTTTTATGTGTTCGAGGAAGAATCACCACATATGGTTCATCCAGGCTCCTAGCAATGCATGCGC
>APFE030481108.1:0-29817 GCA_000404065.3 Pinus taeda | reverse complement strand
CAACAAGCTTTGCAAGGCATGTACTACTGATCACCCAGCCAAAGGAGGATTTGACGTCAGAACTTGGTTGTATTTTTCTTTGTTTATTATTCATAATGGATGACTATCATTATGGTTCCACTCTTATTGTCCTTATAATGATGATTGAGTTATATCCTTTCTGACTGATATATAGTTGCATCTATTGGATTTTATGCTTGTATTTGTGTCGTTCTTTGCATGTGCAGGTGTCCGTTCACGAGGATCGTGGGGATTGTGACCAGTCAGAGCAAACGAACGGGAGCAACGACTTCTACAAGTACTAGCGTTGGAATCAGGTAGGCCCTCATCATCGGTCTTTAAATTGCAATTAGAAACCTGCGTATTAGCGTTGTTTGATTGTTGCTAGACCCCATTTGGGCTAGTAGGGATCGCCTCTGTCTGTAGAGGGGATTTACCTCCACAACAATCCTCATTGGCAATCTCAGTCCATTGATTGTGCAAATCTCATGCACAACTATAGTCACAACTGGCAGCTGTCTTGCCCTTTCACTCACCTCTAACACTTGTCTCCACTGAACCATCCATGCATTGAGTTAACTGATGTATTCTTTAGTTGATTTATGAGGTAGCAATTAGTGAATTAATTAATAATTAATTCACACCACTCATCACTAGTCTATTGATCATTTAGACTAACTACAACTAGTTCAACTAAGTCAAACTAAACAGAACTCCATGAACTCCTGATCCAACTCCACAGAACTCAATCACTTAAGTCCTAACTGAAGTCCTCCATGCAATAGCTCAAGTAACCCATAAGAAACACATATTTCCTTCTAGTAGCTGCATGTGCCACATCTGTAGCTCGAACTGAAGTGCTCCAAGAGAATAAGATAATGTTTATAGTCCAAATATTATTAAGAGCTAATAATATTCGACTGTTCTATATTTAGACTGGTAGTCTAAAAATAGACTCCGCCCATAGGTCTAAAAATAGAGGTCCATCTATTTTTACCAACATGACCAATCATCCACAAATAGCATCCTGCAACTCATAGACCATGATCCATATGTCTAAAAATAAACATAGTCTAGAAATAGACTTTGCGCCAAAAATAGTCTGTGGGACTACTTAGTGAAGGCGACTTCTTTTCACTAAGCTCCATCATCTTGTTGCATTTTCAACAGACCCTCTGGTTATGCGCAACTATCTTGAGCTCTGGCTTTGCGCAGCTATGAGCTTCTCTCAGCCTCTGCGTTCCTTTCGTGTTTGTTTAACCTCCAAGCGAATTCCTGGCAACCTTCCAGCGACCCCTAAAACTCTCTACACTCTCTCATCCTCTGTTTGTTGTTTTTCAATCGTACTCTATGTATTTTTTTGGAATTTTCCAACTCTATCGATTCCCTGTCCATTCCTCTGTCTCTCATCATGAGGAATCATTCCCTTGCGGCTCTTCAGCTCTTCGACTGGCCCTTTGGCTCACCGGCTCTGTGGCTCTGCATCTGGCCCTCTGGCACTCTAGCCCTGTGGCTCTACGTCTGGCCATATGGCTCTATGGCTCTGTGGCTCTCTACGTGTAACGCATCATTGTTACAAACTCCCGCTTACAGTGTGGCAAGGAGAATGGGACAGTTACAAAGGAAATACACAGGCGGCCTCTTCCTAGGACAAAATCTGTGAAATAACCATATTTCCAATACACAGAGAATATACACAAAAATACACTATCATGTGCAAAAAACAGACTTCAAAATCTATGAAATCGCGCTCATAATCCCTATTGGGTCCGCCATCCATCGCAATATCGCAATCGCATTGTTGCATGGCCAAATGGCCAAAAACCTATTTACACGGGAAATACATTGAAAATTTGAATTTCTAGATTTCAAATATTATGAAATCACACTTATAAACTCCATTGGTTCTGCCCTTTATGGCAAGTCGAATATCGACATATCCCAGTGCATTGGCCCTTAGGTATCGGGGATCACCGATCTCCCGATCGCCGATTAGATCTAGACCGTTGATCATACTCTTCGATTTGATGGTTGACATCGCACATCACATGTCGCTATCGCAACAGCCCTGGGGGTCTTTCCATATGCCATGGACCACGCCGACGCTGATTTCCGATATCTCCAATCATCACTATCGGCTCCAATCACAAATCACAATCGGCATATCACAGTGCTTGGGGTCTTGATATCGCATGTGGCCCTATCTCTGATGCGATAAGTCGAAGATCGTTGTTAGGGGAGTCCTTCCACCTTTTCCTTAAGTCCACCCCTTTGCACATTTGTGATGCGATTTCCTTAAATTTCCTTTTAGGCCATTTTTAGAAGAAATGCCTCCTTTTTCAAAGGACAAAGGAAAGATTCTTTCTGCGATAACTTCTTCATCCGAAGTCCATTTTAGCCCATTCAAGTTGCAGTAGATTCAGAATGAGAAGATCTACGCAATGGGACTATTTCCAAGATAATCCTTGAACTTTCATTTTCCTCTGTGAGGAACACTCTAGACTTAGAAGTCTATTCTAGATCCATTTTGGATCACACCTTCCCACTAAAAGAACTTTTGGTCTCCAAAAGATTGAAATATTGATCTAAACAGTAAATGAGAGTAAAAACACCTTCTTCTTTCAGCCTCCATACACTTGCCTTTCATAGTGCCTCTGAACCAAAGCCTTTGACCACTCTCCTTCCTGGATGTGTTAGTCTTCTTGGGAAGTACTATTTTCCTCCTTGACTTCATGTAGAACTCCTGCTGAGATGGTCAAAGAAGGTAGTTTGAACTTCTCTACCTTGATCATTGATCCAAGGTGGCTCAAACAAATGTGAAGTTACATCTTCTTCACAAAATTTTCATTTGTACCTATTTGACAAGCTGTCAACAACCACTGTTAACATCAACAGAAATATAGACAACAACTGGATGGCCTAAATCTCCTGCTTCAACAAAAGAAACAGATTTCACATCTTGTGAACACCTCCATGTCTTACATCTGCATACAAATGGAGTAGATAACAAGCCCACAAAATATGCCTTTAAAAAAATGACTCTTCAAGTCAAGCATGTAGAAAAATACCTCTAGGACTCTTTTTCAAAGATGAAACACTTCATCTTGGAGACCAAATCAACTTTTCCCAAGTCAATATTAACATGCATGTTTAAAACAAAGCAATCAACCCTTCAAGTTAATTACACATACATGTTCAGAGACAAGGACAACATCAACATCCTTGTGTTTATGCACATCAAGCTTATGCATGCATTTCATCCTTCAACTTTCACTTAAGCACACTGTACTTTCGAAGCTGAAATGAAATATAATGTTGCAACAATAAAGTGAGTCTCCTGCTCAACTTTTCCATTCACCTTCTTCGTAAAATCTTGCAACTTGCATTCCATTAACAAAGAAATGCAAATAGAGGCATCAAATCAAAAGACATGCAATCTTTAATTGGATAAGAACTCTAACCATTTCTTACAAATCCATTTCAAAGGTGCTACCTTTGTCTGCACATCAGCATCAACATGTGAATCATCCTGAAACACATCATCCATGGAAACTTCATTTCCATTTCTGCCATTCTCTCTTTCCACCTTCTTCAAGTTTCGTGGAAGCATTGTTGGATTCAGAGTCCAACATTTTGCAGCAATATGTCCTTGCTTATGGCAGTAAGTGAAACACATGTGCATCCTCTTGACAGCATGATTTGCCTTGTCCAATGGACCTTTGGCTTCTTGCTTCCTTTCCTTCAAAATTTTCTTGTATGTGGCCATTCTCTTCCAACATCTAGAAACAATATGGTTATCCAAACCACAAAAGGAACATGCAACTCTTTTCCAATGCTTACATGGAAATTTATCATGTTGAACATAATAAAAAGGAATATGATTAGAACTAGATTTATACCTTTCTCTTTCACCTTTATTGCCTTCATGAGGAGGTGAATTGAATGAAGAAGTGGCTCCCCTTGGAACACCGTCAATCTCTTCAAGGCTTTCAAAGTTTCCAAAACTCTCTGGTTCAAGTGCATGCTTATGAACACCTGCATCTTGCAAATGATGTTTCAAGCTATTGTATTCTCCACGAATACATTCTTCACACTCTTGAGGTAGAAGACCTGAAATGAAACTCCTTCTTGGAATGGTTTCAATTGTCTTCATGGCAGCTTTGGAACTTTCTCCATAAGAATGTCCATAGCCAAGACCCATAGACTTAGGCCTTTCCTCAACCATTATTGGCTCAACAATACCCTGTGCATATTTACCCAATCCTTTTCCTTCATAGCCCATCTTGGACATTAGCTTGGAACCTATGCCTCCGGTATGCTTTTCAAAAGAACCAATATAAGCATTCTTAGAAGAATTTGAAGACAAACATGAATTTTTTACTTCTTCTTCAAGTTGATACTTGACCAAGGCTTCTTTGGCAATAGAGAGCTATGACTCCAACTCGTTCATCCTTTTCAGGTTCATATTTGCAATATGAAGTTGCCTCTCCATTTCCTGTCATTTTTCAGAAAGCAACTACTTCTCTTCCTCCACGGAATTCAACTGCTCTCTAAGTATGTTACTCTTCCTTCCATCCTCGTACATTTCTCTCACCTTGTCCATCATGATGAATAAGTCTTTCCTCATGTCTCCATCAAAGAATCCTGTGATGAAGAAGGAATTTGAGGATTCACTTGTAGAAGTTGTCATTATCAAAATGAACAAAATAACTTCAAACAAGATTAACAAAGAGCTTATTCAAGCAAACTTTTGCACAAACCTCTTGTGCTTCAAGGATTGCCTTGGTGTCCTTTGGGATAAGAAGAATGCATTCAACCCTTCTTCCTTCTTGTCCTCTCTTGGATGTAGCTATCAATAACTTTCCCTTCACCTTTGCAAACTCAAACAATAGTCAGTCTGCAAACAAGCATATAATCAATCCTTGACTACCCAAACACCTTTCAGACAAGCAATCTTTTGCTCTGTCAATCAACATTCTGATCTGATACCACTTACTCTGGTATAACCAACTTTGGTATCACCTTCCTGAAGGTGGGGTTAATCAAACTTAAGCTCCAATACCACCTGATCTGAAAATGGGGCACTAAAGGCATCTTTTCAAGTTTAAAAGAACCTCTCCCACTTCCAAAGCTTAAATATTCCCAAGACTTTATGATTAACCAATTGTGGAATTAAAAAGTGCTTGAAAATAGGTGTATGCTTATGTTTATTTTAAACTGTTAAGTTCTTTAAGTTCTGTTGCTTATGATGATATGTAAATACATGTAATAGTAAAGTAGTCCAGCAAATAACAAACACACATAACATCAATATTAATATGGAGTTCACCCAAAACTCTTGGGCTACGTCTCCTTAAGCTCTAGTCAACTCAACTAGGCTCTCTAGGATTATGGAATAAATTATTTTACAAGCTCCACACTCAACTCCATTGGTTTAAAACTAAACCTATGGGTTTAGAATACCATCTTATCCCGCTGGCTATCCTCACTTTGTAGACAAATCTAGGCTTCTCTGGACTTGACTCCTTCAATCATCACTCTCAGCAATCTTGCTCTAGCTTGCACCAACTCCCTTATAATTATCTCACTGTCTCTGGAATGCCTTCTTCTATCTTCAGCACACTCTGAACACCAGCAATAGCTTGATCATTTCGACCCTTTGCTGTTCTGTAGCTTCACTACGACATCACGACTCTTAGAAGTCTGCTTTGAGCTCTGTGGCTCTTAGGCTCTGCCTCCAACTTTTGGTGACTATGCCTCTGTCAAGCACTCTGGCTCTGTGGCTCTAGTGCCCTCGCTCTCGGCTCTGGCTCTGGCTTTGGCTCTTGGCTCTGGCTCTAGCTCTCGGTTGTCTACTGTTATCGACCCTCTGGTTCTGCGTAGTTCTCTTGAGCTCTAGCTCTTTGTAGCTGTAAACTTCTCTTAGCCTCTGCATGCCTTTCATGTTTGCTCGACCTTCAAGCAAATTCCCAACAACCTTCCAGCGACCCCTAAAACTCTTTACACTCTCTCAGCCTCTGCGTGTTTCTTGTCAATCATGCTCTCTATATTTTTGTGGAATTTTCTGACTTTGCGAATCCCCCATCTGTTCCTCTATCTCTCATCATGAGGAATCATTCCCTTGCAGTTCTTCAGCTCTTTGACTGGCCCTTTGGCTCACCGGTTCTATGGCTCTGCATCTAGCCCTCTGGCACTCTAGCCCTGTGGCTCTGTGTTTGGCCATCTGGCTCTGTAGATCTATGGCTCTCTACGTGTAACGCATCATTGTTACAAATGCCCACTTATGGTGTGGTAAGGAGAATGGAACAGCTACAAAAGAAATACATAGGCGACCTCTTCCCAGGACAAAATCCGCAAAATAAACATATTTCAAATACACAAAGAATATACATAGAGATACACTATCAGGTGCAAAAACAAGACTTCAAAATCTATGAAATCACGCTCATAATCCCTATCGGGTCTGCCATCCATCGCAATATCACAATCGCATCGTTGCATGGCCAAATGGCCAAAAACCCATTTACACGGGAAATACATTGAAAATATGAATTTATGGATTTCAAATATTATGAAATCGCGCTTATAAAATCCATCAGGTTTTCCCTTTATTGCAAGTCGCATATCGGCATATCACAGTGCATTAGCCCTTTGGTATCGGGGATCACCGATCTCTCGATCGTTGATTAAATCTAGACCATTGATCCTGCTCCTCGATCTGACGGTCGACATCGCATGTCGTTATCGCAATGGCCCCGGGGATCTTTCCATATGCCATGGACCACGCCGATGCCGATCTGTCGATCTGACGATTGCCAATATCTCTGATCATTGCTATCGGCTCCAATCGCAAATCGAAATCGGCATATCGCAATGCCTGGGGTCACGATATCACATGCGGGCCTATCTCTGATGCGATTAGTCGGAGGTCGCAGTCAAGGGGAGTCCTTCCACCTTTGCCTTAAGTCCACCCCTTTGCACATTTGTGATACGATTTCCTTAAGGATCCTTTTAGACCATTTTTAGAAGAAATGCCTCCTTTTTCAAAGGACAAAGGCAATCTGCTTTCTGTGATAACTTCTTCATCCGAAGTCCATTTTAGCCCATTCAAGTTGTAGTAGATTCAGAATGAGAAGATCTATGCAATGGGAATATTTCCAAGAGCATCCTTGGACTTTCATTTTCCTCTGTGAGGAACACTTTAGACTTAGAAGTCTATTCTACATCCATTTTGGATCATGCACCCTCCCCCCTTTATTTGTGCGACTTGTCGAAGCCAGTGGAAGCGATCCTAAAAGGTGTGATCGCGCCGATGTTAATGAGGAAATCCGCGTTTACACATGCTTGATGGTGAATTTGATTATGTTGCGTGTTTATATTTTTTTGCGACATGGGGCTGCTTATATACTGATTCATAATGGAATCTCGTGAATGAAGAGATCGTTGGAGCATTAAGGGGGAAGGCATAGCCTAACTGAGGGAAACAGGGCCTCTCTCAAGACCACTCCAAGGGAAATTTGAGAAAAACGCACCAATTTATCATCCTGGTTGGAAGTCACAAGCGAGACTACAACGCAAAGGAGGCGAGGTATTGCAGCAGTGGGCAATGAATCTAGGACCGTTCGTATCACTATAGCAAAGATGACACGAGGAGAGTAGGTAAGAGGTTTAAATCATATATGTATTTTTGTAGGAATTGAAATTTTGGAGGAACCCATGGATCATTCACAGAAATGCCGAGCAAGCTCCACACAGCGTCATTGGTGGCCGCAAAACTTATGCCTTTCTTCTTTTCTGTCTCTCTCTCTCTCGTTTTTTTCTTCCTTTCCTTTTCCCCCTGCGTTCTTCCCTTGGTTCGCTGCCTCCTCGCAGGGCGGCAGGTGCCGCCAAGTCGGGGAAGAGAGCGAGCTCCTGCACCGAGCTGCTTCAAATCAAGGGCCATGGATGGGCCCCATGTGTAGCTCGTGGCTCGGCGGGTCTCCCTTGAAGAGGGGGAGGGGGTGAGATCTTTGTGGGTGTGATCATACTAGCGTTACTGCACCAGATCCCATCAAAACTCCGTAGTTAAGCACGCTTGGGATAGAGTAGTACTGGGATGGGTAACCTCCCAGGAAGTCCTAGCATTGCACCCTCCCCGTATTTCTGTGTAGCTCAGTGGAGCCAATGGAAGCGATCTTGGTGGGTGCGATCACACCGATGTTAATGCAAAACTCAGCGGTTACGCGTGCTTGATGGTGAATGGATTATGTTGCACGTTTATCTTGTTTTGCAACATGTGGCTGCTTATATATTGATTTATAATGGAATCCTGCGAATGAAGAGATCACTGGAGCATTAAGGGGGAAGGGAGAGCCTAACTGAGGGAAACAACGACTTGCTCAAGACCAGTCCAAGTGAAACCCGAGAAAAACACATCGATTTATCATCTTGGTCAGAAGTCACAAGTGGGATTATAGCACAATGAAGGCAAGGTATTGTGGCGGTGGGCGATGAATCTAGGATCATTCACGTCACTATAGCAAATATGACATGAGGAGAGTAGGTAAGAGGTTTAAATTGTATATGTACTTTTGTAGGAATTCAAATTTTGGAGGAACCCGTGGATCATTCATTGAAAGGCCGAGCGAGCTCCACGCAGCATCGTTGGTGGCCGCAAAACTTACAACTTTTTTCCTCTCTCTCTCTCTTTCTCTCTCTCTCTCTCTCTCTCTCTCTCTCTCTCTCTCTCTCTCTCTCTCTCTCTCTCTCTCTATCTCTCGTTTTTTTCTTCCTTTCCTTTTCCCCCTTCATTCTTCCCCTGGTTTGCTGGCTCCCCACAGGGCGGGAGGTTCCACCAAGTCGGGGAAGAGGGCGAGCTCCTGAGCCGAGCCGCTTCGTATTGAGGGCCATGGATGGGCCCCATGCACTGCTCATGGCTCAGCGGGTCTCCCTTCAAGAGGGGGAGGGGGCAAGATCTTTGCGGGTGAGATCATACCAGCGTTGGTGCACCAGATCCCATCAGAACTCCGTAGTTAAGCATGCTTGGGATAGAGTAGCACCGGGATGGCTAACCTCCTGGGAAGTCCTAGTGTTGTACCCTCCCCCCTTTTTCTGTGCAGCTTGACGGAGCTAGTGGAAGCGATCCTGTTGGGCGCAATTGCATCGACGTTATTGCGGAACTCCACGGTTCGGCGTGCTTGACAGCGAATTGGATTATGTTGCATGTTTATCTTGTTTTGCAATGTGGGGCTGCCTATATATTGATTTATAATGGAATCCCGTGAATGAAGAGATTGTTGGAGCATTAAGGGGGAAGGGGGAGCCTAACTGAGGAAAACAACGACTCGCTTAAGATCGCTCCAAGGGAAGTTCGAGAACAGCGCACCATTTATCATCCTGGTCGGAAGTCACAAATGGGATTACAACGCAATGGAGGTGAGGTATTGCGGTGGTGGGCGATGAATCTACGACCATTCACATCACTGTAGCAAAGATGACAGGAGGAGAGTAGGTAAGAGGTTTAAATCATATATGTAGTTTTGTAGAAATTCGAATTTTGGAACCCGTGGATTGTCCATGGAAAGGTTGAGCGAGCTCCATGCAACGTCGTCGGTGGCTGCAAAATTTATGCCTTTTTTTATTTTCTCTCTCTCTCTCTCGTTTTTTTCTTCCTTTCCTTTTCCCCCTTCATTCTTCCCCTAGTTCGCTAGATCCCCACGGGGCGGGAGGCACCGCCAAGTCAGGGAAGAGGGCAAGCTCTTGCACTGAGCCACTTCGGATCGAGGGCCATGGATGGGCCCCATGCGTTGCCCATGGGTTGACAAGTCTCCCTTGAAGAGGGGGAATGAGAGAGATCTTTGCGGGTGTGATGATACTAGCATTAGTGGACCAAATCCCATCAAAACTCTGCAGTTAAGCACTCTTGGGCTAGAGTAGTATTGGGATGGGTGACCTCCCGAGAAGTCCTAGTGTTGCACCCTCCGCCCATTTTCTGTGCAGCGTGGTGGAGCTAGTGGAAGTGATCGTGGCGAGTGCAATCGCGCCGGCATTAATGCATAACTCCGCCATTATGCGTGCTCGATGGTGAATTGAATTATGTTGCATGTTTATCTTGTTTTTTGACGTGGGCCTGCTTATATATTGATTTATAATGGAATATCGTGAATGAAGAGATCGCTAGAGAATTAAGGGGGAAGGGGGAAACTAACTGAGGGAAACAACGATTTGCTCAAGATAGCTCCAAGGAAAGTCAAGAACAACGCACCGATTTATCATCCTGGTCGGAAGTCACAGATGGGATTACACCGCAATGGAGGCGAGGTATTGCGGCAGTGGGGGATGAATCTAGGTCCGTTCACGTCATTGTTGCAAAGATGACAAGAGGAGAGTAGGTAAGAGGTTTAAATCATATATGTAATTTTGCAGGAATTTGAATTTTGGAGGAACCCGTGGATCATCCATGGAAAGGCCGAGCGAGCTCCACGCAGCGTCGTTGGTGGCCACAAAACTCACGCCTTTTTTCTTCTCTCTCTCTCTCTCTTATTTTTTTCTTCCTTTCCTTTTCCCCCTTCATTCATCCCTTAGTTCATTGGCTCCCCGTGGGGTAGGAGGCGCCACCAAGTCGGGGAAGAGGGTGAGCTCCTACACCGAGCAGCTTTGGATCGAGGGCCATGGATGGGCCCCATGCGCTACCCGTGGCTCAACTGGTCTCCCTTCAAGAGGGGGAGGGGACCAAATCTTTGTGGGTGTGATCATACTAGCGTTGGTGCATCGGATCCCATCAGAACTCTGCAGTTAAGTGCGCTTGGGCTAGAGTAGTACTTGGATGGGTGACCTCTCAGGAAGTCCTAGTGGTTCTCCCTCCCCTCTTTTTCTGTGCCATTCGGCGAAGACAGTGAAAGTGATCTTGGCGGGTGCTATCGTGTCGGTGTTATTGCGGAACTCTGCGGTTATGCGTGCTTGATGGTGAATTGGATTATGTTGCACGTTTATCTTGTTTTGGGACGTGGGGCTGCTTATATATTGATTATAATGGAATCCCGCGAATGAAGAGATCGCTGGAGCATTAAGGGGGAAGGGGGAGCCTAACTGAGGGAAACAACGACTTGATCAAGGCCACTCCAAGGGAAATTTGAGAACAGTGCACCGATTTATCATCCTGGTCAGAAGTCTCAAGCGGGATTATAGCGCAACGAAGGCGAGGTATTGCGGCAGTGGGCGATGAATCTAGGACTGTTCACGTCACTGTAGCAAAGATGACATGAGGAGAGTATTTAAGAGGTTTAAATCATATATGTACTTTTGGTGGAATTCGAATTTTGGAGGAAACCATGGATCATCCATGGAAAGGCCGAGCGAGCTCCACACAGCATCGTTAGTGGCTACGGAACTTATGCCTTTTTTCTTTTCTCTCTCTCTCTCTCTCTCGTTTTTTTCTTCCTTTCCTTTTCCCCCTTTGATCTTCCCTTGGTTCACTGGCTCCCTGCGGGGTGGGAGGCACCGCCAAGTCGGGGAAGAGGGCGAGCTCCTACACCGAGCAGCTTTGGATCAAGGGCCATGGATGGGCCCCATGCGCTGCTCGTGGCTCAACTGGACTCCCTTGAAGAGGGGGAGGGGGCCAAATCTTTGTGGGTGTGATCATACCAGCGTTGGTGCATCAGATCCCATCAAAACTCCGCAGTTAAGTGTGCTTGGGCTAGATTAGTACTTGGGTGGGTGACCTCTAAGGAAGTCCTAGTGTTGCTCCCTCCCCTCTTTTTCTGTGCCGCTCGACAGAGATAGTGAAAGCAATCTTGGCGGGTGCTATCATGTCGGTGTTATTGTAGAACTCTATGGTTATGTGTGCTTGATGGTGAATTGGATTATGTTGCACATTTATCTTGTTTGGTACGTAGGGCTGCTTATATATTGATTTATAATGGAATCCCGCGAATGAAGAGATCGTTAGAGCATTAAGGGGGAAGGGGGAGCCTAATTGAGGGAAACACCGACTCAATCAAGACCACTCCATGGGAAATTTGAGAATAGTGCACCGATTTATCATCCTAGTCGGAAGTATCAAGCAGGATTACAGCGCAACGAAGGCGATTGCGGTGGTGGGCGATGAATCTAGGACTATTCACGTCACTGTAGAAAAGATGACACGAGGAGAGTATTTAAGAGGTTTAAATCATATATGTACTTTTGTAGGAATTCGAATTTTGGAGGAAACCATGGATCATCCATGGAAAGGTTGAGCGAGCTCCACGCAGCATCGTTAGTGGATGTGGAAGTTACGCCTTTTTTCTTTTCCCTCTCTCTCTCTCTCATTTTTTTCTTCCTTTCCTTTTCCCCCTTCGATCTTCCCCTGGTTTGTTGGATTCCTGCGGGGTGGGAGGCACCGCCATGTCAGGGAAGAGGGCGAGCTCCTATGCCAAACCACTAAGGATAGAGGGCTATGGATGGGCCCCATGCGTTGCCCACGACTCGGTGTGTCTCCCTTGAAGTGGGGGAAGGGGTGAGATCTTTGCGGGTGCGATCATTTCAGCGTTAATGCATTGGATCCCATTAGAACTGCGCATTTAAGCGTGCTTGGCTAGAGTAATAGTGGGATGAGTGACCTCTCGGGAAGTCCTAATGTTGCACCCTCCCCAGCTTTTTTATGTGGCTCGACGAAGCTAGTGGAAATGATCCTGGTGGGTGTAATCGCGTCGGCGTTAATGCGAAACTCTGCGGTTACACATGCTTGACGGTGAATTGGATTATGTTGCGCGTTTGTCTTGTTTTGCGACATGGGTTTGCTTATATATAGATTTATAATGGAATCCCGAGAATTAAGAGATCATTGGAGCATTAAGGGGGAAGCGGGAACCTAATTGAATTAAACAATGTCTCGCTCAAGACAACTCCAAGGGAAACCAATAACGCACTGATTTATCATCATGGTCGGAAGTCACAAGTGGGATTACAACACAATGGAGGCGAGGTATAGTGATGGTGAGCGATGAATCTAGGACTGTTCATGTCACTGTAGCAAAGATGACACGAGGAGAGTAGGTAAGAGGTTTAAATCATATATGTACTTTTGTAGGAATTCAAATTTTGGAGGAACCCATGGATCATTCACGAAAAGGTCGAGCAAGCTCCATGCAGCATCGTCGGTGGTCGCGAAACTTACGCCTTTTTTATTTTCTCTCTCTCTCTCTCTTGTTTTTTTCTTCCTTTCCTTTCCCCCTTCGTTTTTCCCCTGGTTCACTAGCTCCCCGTGGAGTGGGAGGCGCCACCAAGTCGGGGAAGAGGGCGAGCTCCTGTGCCGAGCCATTTCAGATCAAGGGCCATGGATGGGCCCCATGCGCTACCTGTGGCTCAATGAGTCTCCCTTGAAAAGGGGGAGGGGGCGAGATGTTTATGGGTGCGATCATACTAGAATTAGTGCATCAGATCCCATCAGAACTCTGTAATTAAGCGTGCTTGGGCTAGAGTAGTACTGGGATGGGTGACCTCCCAGAAAGTCCTAGTGTTGCACCCTCCCCCCTTTTTTTGTGTGGCTAGGCGGAGCCAGTAGAAGCGATCCTGGCGGGTGCGATTGTGCTGACATTAATACCGAACTTCGCGGTTATGCGTGCTTGACAGTGAATTGGATTATGTTGCATGTTTATCTTGTTTTGCGATGTGGGGCTGCTTATATATTTATTTATAATGGAATCCTGCAAATGAATAGATTGTTGGAGAATTAAGGGGGAAGGGGGAGACTAATTGAGGGAAACATCGACTCCCTCAAGATCACTCCAAGGGAAGTTCGAGAAAAATGCACATATTTATCATCTTAGTCGGAAGTCACAAGAGGGATTACAATGCAATGGAAGCGAGGTATTGTGACGGTGGGCGATGAATCTATGATCGTTCTTGACACTGTAGTAAAGATGACACGAGGAGAGTAGGTAAGAGGTTTAAATCATATATGTACTTTTGTAGGAATTTGACTTTTGGAGAAACCCGTGGATCATTCACAGAAAGGTAGTGTGAGCTCCATGCAGCGTCATCGGTGGCTGTGGAACTTACGCCCTTTTTCTTTTCTCTCTCTCTCTCTCTCTCTCTCATTTTTTTATTCCTTTCCTTTTCCCCCTTCGTTCTTCCCCTAGTTCGTTGGCTCCTTGCGGGGCAGGAGGTGCCGCCAAGTCGGGGAAGAGGGTGAGCTCGTACACTGAACCGCTCAGATCGAGGGCCATAGATGGGCCCCATGCGCTGCTCGTGGCTCAGCAGGTCTCCCTTGCAGAGGGGGAGGGGGCGAGATCTTTGCGGGTGTGATCATACCAGCGTTGATGCATCAGATCCCATAAGAACTCTGCAGATAAGTGCGCTTGGGCAAGAGTAGTACTGGGATGGGTGACTTACCAGGAAGCCCTTGTGTTGCACCCTCCCCCCTTTTTTTGTGTGGCGCGGCGGAGCCAGTGTAGGCAATCTTGGTGAGTGCGATTCAGCTGGTGCCAATGCGGAACTCCGCAGTTACGCATGCTTCACGGTGAATGGGATTAAGTTGCATGTTTACCTTGTTTTGCGATGTAGGGTTGCTTATATATTGATTTACAATGGAATCCCGTGAATGAAGAGATCGTTGAATTATTAAGGGGGTAGCCTAATTGAGGGAAACAATGACTCGCTCAAGACCACTCCAAGGGAAGTTCGAGAACAACACACCGATTTATCATCTTGGTCAAAAGTCACAAGTGGGATTATAGCGCAACGAAGGCGAGGTATTGAGGCGATGGGCAATGAATCTAGGACCGTTCACGTCACTACAACAAAGATGAGATGAGGAGAGTAGGTAAGAGGTTTAAGTCATATATGTACTTTTGTAGGAATTTTAATTTTGGAGGAACTCGTGGATTGTCCACGAAAAGGCCGAGTGAGCTCCATGCAGCATCGTTGGTAGCCGCAGAACTTACGTTGTTTATCTTTTCTCTCTATCTCTCTCTTCTTTTTCTTCCTTTCCTTTCCCCCTTTGTTCTTCCCCTGGTTCACTGGCTCCTCGCGGGGCGGGAGGCGCCGCCAAGTCGGGGAAGAGGGCGAGCTCTTGTGCCGAGCCGCTTTGGATCGAGGGCCATGGATTGACCCCATGCACTACCCCTACCTCGGCGGTTCTCCCTTGAAGGGGGGTAAGGGGAAAGATCTTTATGGGTTTGATCATACTAATGTTGGTGCACCGGATCCCATTAGAACTCCATAGTTAAGCGCACTTGGGCTAGGGTATTATTGGGATGGGTGACCTCTTCGGAAGTCCTAATGTTGCACCCTCCCCCCTTTTTCTTTGCGGTTCGGCGAAGCTAGTGGAAGTGATCCCTGCGGGTGCGATCGCGTCGACATTAATGCAGAAATCCGAGGTTACATGTGCTTTACGAGGAATTGGATTATGTTGCGTGTTTATCTTGTTTTCTAACATGGGGCTGCTTATATATTGATTTATAATGGAATCCCATGAATGAAGAGATCGTTGGAGCATTAATGGGGAAGGGGGAGGCTAACCGAGGGAAACAAGGACTCGCTCAAGACCACTCCAAGGGAAGTTTGAGAACAACGCACCTATTTATCATCCTAGTCAGAAGTCACAAGCAGGATTACAACGCCACGGAGGCGAGGTATTGCAGAGGTGGATGATGAATCTAAGATCGTTTGCGGCACTGTAGTAAAGATGACATGAGGAGAGTAGGTAAGAGGTTTAAATCATATATGTACTTTAGTAGGAATTTGAATTTTGGAGGAACCCGTGGATCATTCACAGAAAGGCCGAGCGAGCTCCACACAGCATCGTCGGTGGCCGTGGAACTTATACCTTTTTCCTTTTCTCTTTCTCTCTCTCATTTTTTTCTTCCTTTCCTTTGCCTCCTTTGTTCTTCCCCTGGTTCGCTGGCTCCCCTCAGGGTTGGAGGCACCGCGGCAAGCTCTTGCACCAAGCCATGTCAGATCGAGGGCCATGGATGGGCCCCATGCACTGCCCGTGGCTCGACGGGTCTCCCTTGAAGAGGGGGAGGGTGCAAGATCTTTGCAGGTGTGATCATACTAGCGTTGGTGCACCGAATCCCATCAAAACTCTGTAGTTAAGCATGCTTGGGCTAGAGTAGTATTGGGATGGGTGACCTCTCGAGAAGTCCTAGTGTTGCACCCTCCCCCCTTTTTCTGTGTGGCTCGACGGAGCCAGTGGAAGTGATCAAGGCGGGTGTGATCGTGCCGACGTTAATGCGGAACTCCGTAGTTATGCATGCTTGATGGTGAATTGGATTATGTAGTGCATTTATCTTGTTTTACGATGTGGGGCTGCTTATATATTGATTTATAATGGAATCCCATGAATGAAGAGATCGTTGGAGCATTAAGGGGGAAGGGTGAGCCTAAATGAGGGAAACAATGACTCTCTCAAGGCCGCTCCATGGGAAGTTCGAGAACAACGCACCAATTTATCATCCTGGTTGAAAGTCACAAGCGGGATTACAATGCAATGAAGGCAAGGTATTGCGGCGGTGGGTGATGAATCTAGGACCGTTCGCGTCACTATAGCAAAGATGACACGAGGAGAGTAGGTAAGAGGTTTAAATCATATATGTACTTTTGTAGGAATTCGAATTTTGGAGGAACCCGTGGATCATTCACGGAAAGGCCAAGCGAGCTCCACGCAACATCATCAGTGGCCACAAAACTTACGCCTTTTTTCTTTTCTCTCTCTCTCTCTCTCATTTTTTTCTTCCTTTCCTTTCCCCCTTTGTTCTTCCCCTAGTTCGTTGGCTCCCCACAAGGCGGGAGGCGCTGCCAAGTCAGGGAAGAGGGCGAGCTCTTGCGTCGAGCCACTTCGGATTGAGGGCCATGGATGGGCCCCATGCGCTACTCGTGGCTCGGTGGGTCTCGCTTGAAGAGGGGGAGAGGGCGAGATCTTTGTGGGTGTGACCATACTAGTGTTAATGCACCAGATCCCATCAGAACTCTACAGTTAAGCGCGCTTGGGTTAGAGTAGTACTGGAATTGGTGACCTCCTGGGAAGTCCTAGTGTTGCACCCTCTCTCCTTTTTTTGTGTAGCTTGGCGGAGCTAGTGGCAGCGATCCTGGTGGGTGCGATCGCGGTGAATTGGATTATGTTGCGTGTTTATCTTGTTTTTCATCGTGGGGATGCTTATATATTGATTTATAATGGAATCCCACGAGTGAAGAGATCGTTGGAGCATTAAGGGGGAAGGGGGAGCCTAACTGAGGGAAAGAGCGACTCGCTCAAAACCGCTCCAAGGGAAGTTCGAGAACAACGCACCAATTTAGCATCCTGGTCGAAAGTCTTTGGGATTTCATCATTATTTTCAATGATTACTGGTTCTTCCCGTGTGTCACCGTTGTTGCGGTAAAAAACACAACACCCCTATTTTGACTTTATTATTATCCTAATAATTATGGGGAACATTTTATTTCTTTTATCATCATATTTTTATTTAAGTTTCTTTGATTAATAAAACTTTGTTTTAAATTTTAATTAATTAGGATTAATTAATAAATAGCCCCCTATATCAAGCTCATGTTACAACATGTGGCAATGAATGTTTAATAAAAAAAATAGCAGAACTTTAGGTTATCAGAGTATTCTTTTGAAAACCTTTATAACCAAAGTTCGATGAATATAAAGTGGAAACTAACACAAATAACACATAACACTTATAGAAAAACACTATCAGAGAAATACCCATATTGAAGTTTTTGTTATGAGTCACATTATGAAACTTGCGATAAACCAAATTTCCTATATCTGTTGGACCCACCTACCACATCATTTCCTCCACTCCCTTATATTGGAGAATCCGTTATCAGAGTTCTTGTTATGTGTCACGTCTTAAGTTCCGATATGAAGATATCCAATGTTTCGATATCATATAATCTTTGATCTTTGATAAGCGATATAACCTCCCTCTCTGACCTCTGATTCTCTCCATCGTCAATATGACAATCCCTCTGATCTCCAGTCTCTGATAATCATATCCCTCCGATCTTTTATATTCATATATCTCCAATCGTCGATATCCCAATGCACTCCCCCTCTGACTTTCGATATGTACCAATCTCCAATATGATTTAAGAGTTGGTTTAATTGTGAAATTATGTCTGCTCATATATCAGAACTTTTGGAAGGACACACATCTAAAATATCCGATTATACCTAATCTTTCGATCTTCGATATGGTTGCGGATCCAATGGGATTTATCGCAATGATTTAATAAAATATTGTGTTTGCTTCTCATAAGAATTTTCCATATATCGCAAGGTTTGCAGAGTGTGCCATGTTAAAACTCTGATACTCAAAAACTTCGATATCCATCCGCGTCTGCCTCTTGTCACACTTTGGTTTGGTTGTTACTATTAAGTTTTGAATAAGTCATCATTAATTGTCTCAGACTATTTATCATTGGGGTTTCAGTAGGATTAGTTTAGATTCAAATTATTTGTAAAATGTTGATTTCTATGTTGTATTTGGATTACAGGGCCAATTATGGAAGACCTTTCTCTTCCGATTTTAATGGAAAGGTTGAACCACTACAGTCTTAAAGAAAGACAGAGGTTGTTGAAAAAGGTTATTCGGAAAATCTATTGGAAACTATCCTTCCACTCATTCGAAGATTGTTTGAATCTGATCCAAATGAAGCTTCTGAGATCTTATAAGTTTAGTTTGTGATTCAACATAATACAAAACCTCCATTTTCATTTACTTTTTATTTCTCGTTTGTTGAGAAACAGAAGGGATATGTTAACTTTGAAACTTTGTATAAATACGTGTCTCTTCAATAAGATCAAAGGGTGGTCGTGATCACACATAGGGGGATCTGAAATAATTCGATTTGTGCTTTCACACTATTGTAGAGTGCATAGAGTTTTATTGTAGAGATTGTAGAGAAGTTATGGCTCTGTTATAAGGGACTTTTCCCTATTGCAAGCAGTTTCATTAAGGGTTAGAGCTACTCTCGGAAATGTGGTAATAAAATTTTGACATGGTTTTAATTAATTCGCATTCTTGTGTATTATTACCAGAATGTAGGATTATTGTCTCACTGTTAAAGTTTCATTATTGGTTCTGATCTTTATTCTAAATAGTATTATGTTTCTTTGTATTATGCACTATTGTTGTGCCATTGACATTTTGTTGTTGAAGCTTTGTTAAATTTATCTTTGCAGGGTAGAATGAGATCAAAATCAATCTTAATTCATTGAAGTATTCTTGTGGTTATTGATAACTATTTATTATTCATTTGCAGGCTTATTTTGCTTTCACTTGTATTAGTTAATGTAAACTACTTCCTTTAATTAATATAAATCACATGATGAATTATATCAGTTCTTCCCCTATTTTAATTAGCTTTCTCTCAGATTGGGAAAGGGTTATCCCATTCCAATTCGAGATAGGTTTTTATGTTTTATATTAGTTTTTCATATAGATGTTTAATCTGCATTTATTTTAACTTTGCATTTCTATAATTCCTCTTCTTAAAGAGTCCAAGCATATTTTTGGTTTGCTTGAGCCATAGATCAGCCTAAGGATTTTCTTCCTTGCCTGAGCTCAGCAGGAAGGCTAATTTGATTGCTCTTTCTTTGTTGGCAACTAAAATAATTACTTTAAGCTAATAAAGATAGAGAAAGGGTAACTAGACCTAGTTTAACTAGTCATAACCACCATTTCAATGGAAAAGGAGCTACTTTAAGTTCCCGACTGGGTAGTCTCCCTTAAAAGGTTGAAGGGTCATTTTTATCGATCAAAACCTCCTCATCAGTGCCTTGGAAGTCCTCACATAGAGGAAATTATTTTTCATCCTCATAAGTGCCTTGGAAATTCTCACTTGGAGGAAAATATTCATTATCCTCATCACACAATCCTTGCTTGGAGGAAATTCTTCACCATCTTCATCAATGCCCTGGAAATCCTTGCTTAGAGGAAAATATTCACAATCATCATCAATGTCCTAGGAAGCCTTGCTTGGAGGAAATTGTTTTCCATTCTCATCAGTGACCTAGAAATCCTCACTTGGAGGAAAATATTCATCACCCCCATCAATGCCCCAAAAATCCTCACTTGGAGGAAATTATTCACCATCCTCGTTAATGCCTTAGAAATCCTTGCTTGGAGGAAAATATTATTTATCCTCATAATTACCCCAAAAATACTTGGTTGGAGGAAATTATTCGACATCCTCATCGATGCCCCATAAATCCTCGCTTGGAGGAAATTCCTTTCCATCCTTGTGATTTCCCTGAAAATCCTTGCTTGGATGAAATTCTTCGCCATCCTCATCAGTGCCCCAAAAATCCTTGCTTGGAGGAAATTCTTCGTCATCCTCATCAATGCCCCAGAAATCCTTGCTTGGAGGAAATTCTTCACCATCCTCATCAGTGCCCCATAAATCCTCCCTTAGAGGATATTCTTCATCATCCTCATCAACGCCCTAGACATCCCCTCATAGAGGAAAGTTTTCACCATCCTCATCAATGCCTTGGACATCCTCACTTGGAGGAAATTCTTTATCATCCTCATTGGAGCTTTTTAATTCTACCATTGGAGGAAAATCTTCCCCCCCTTAATTAGTGGTGACTTCAATTACTCAAGATTAGGAATTTCTTGATCAACATGCTCAATGTTATTTCTTCACTATGATCAAGTTCCTCATTGGATGAATAATATCTTTTCACTCACATTAGACACATTCCCATTATATTCATCAATACCACAAACAACATGTTAATGCTTCAAAAATAGAAACTTCATTATTAAATGAATCAATATCTTTTCATTGGAAACATAGAATGATAATGCTCACTCTCCCAAAGACAAATGTATAGCTTAGATAATAGGATTTTCCTTCTAAAATTTTAGTTCAATATTTTCCCTCCAATTTTTTTAAACTACTAATTATTAAATAATTCAATTATCTCTTATCTCTTATTTTCTTATATCATATTTACTAAACAACAATTCATATAATTTCTAGTATATATACACATCTTTCTTTTCTACCCCATATTTACTAAACTTAACCATTATTCATATAGTTTTTATAATATATACACCTTTGTACTCTTCACATCACATCCAATCTTTGGGAGAATTAGTTAGAGAGTTTGAGGAAATCAACAAAATCGTTTTAAGATTAGTGAGGACCATTGGTTAAAGAACTTGAAATCATCAAGGAGACATTGAAAAAAAAAACATCATCAAACATTCACACCTAAAAATTTAGTATTTTTAATTATTATTATTTAATAAAAAAAAATTAATAAAAAACTCTATTCTCAATTATTTGTGAATTTTCCTATGTTATGTGAAAAAAATATATATAGTTTCATTTAAAGAAAAAAATCAACTAATACTTAAATCTTTTAAGGAGCAAATTAGAAAAACTATATATTTATGGGGAAAAAAATTCAAAACATAATACTTCATACAATAGTGATGCCAATTAAATTGCCTGGTTTTATATATATATATATATATAGAAAAATAAATTTAAATAACAATGGAAATAAAAATTATATTAAAAACGTATTAAACAATCAAATAAAAACAATAACCTTTTTTGAGCTATAGTGCATCAACATTCCCAAAATCACCACTACTCCCCATGAAAGCTAAAGGGCTGCCTAAAAGGGTTAGGCATTGACCGGGGACCTGAGCCTTGTGGGTTGTGGGTGGCCCATTATCACCAATGGGAGTGGGAATGGTTCGGTGCCATAACATGAATAGAATATATATATGTTTATAATTTATTTTTTAAATTCTTTTTATTTTTATGATGTTCTAATCTTTTAATTTTTTTTAATAATTTTATTTATTTATTTAATATTTTAAATTTTATTATTTATTTATTTGTTTTTAATAATTTGATTTTTTATTATTTATTCTTAATTACAATAAAATGTTTTATTTATTTTTATTTAAAATGGTTGGTATTTTTTTTTTTTAATTTTTAATATGTTTTTATTAATTTTTATATTAAATTTTTAAGTTGTTTAGTATTTTTTTTTTTTTTTTTTATAATTTTAAATGATTAAATTTTTATTTATTTATTTTTATTAATTTGTAATTTTAATTTTAGTTTTTAATAGAATTTGTTGTTTATATTACTTTTGCTTCCTTATTTTAAGAGTGGCGGGAGGGGAGAGATTATAATTAATCTCAAAGGAAAATTAGCCATTAAATATTTATCGAGTTTTGATAAGAAGACCAATAACCAACTGAAATGTATGGTCTATTATTAGGCATAATATTGGCTCAATATTTGGGAATCCCTAATATTGTAATATTGGGAGACTCTATGCTTATTATAAAACATCAAAACATCAACTCATCTCGAAAAGAGAACCACCTCAAGCTCCTTCTTCAAAGAATTGAATGTGCTCTCGAAAACTTTCTCTTGAAGTCTTTCTTTCATATTCTTAGAGGACAAAATATAGAAGCATATTGTCAAGCTAATCAAGTTTGCCTCCTTAATGAGGGTCAGACTAAAATAAATGGCTCAACGGGCTGGAGAATTATACCTTAGGTATAAGGATGACACATATAAATCTTACGTCAAAATCGATGCATCTTAATCATAGTTGCATTATAATGGAAAACATAAGGTCTAATAATCATACAAAAGGATATTTTATTATGGGTGTCATGGCTCCAACTAAGTGCGTGGACAATGCATGGGGGGCCATCCCATTAAACCCGCATGCCCAAATCTCTGCATTTGGATGGAATAGTTTATCACGATCTGACCCAAAACTTCGCTTTGTGATGAATTCAGTGAAGTTGGGAATCAGGAAAATTAATGGTGATACAATGGTCTCTCTATTTGAGGCCTTTGGATCTCGCATTAAATCGTGGCATGTGTCTAGTTCCCTCGTAGTTGTGTCATGGCTAAATTACAATGGGTTATGCTTCCTAATCGCTCCCAAAAGCATCTTGCACCAATCCATTCTAGAAATATTACTTGGTTCGCTACTCTTAGTGACAATGGGTTTTGTAATGTTAGAAATGTATTTTCATTTTGATGGAAAAGCATGGAAAAAGTTGGCAGAAGGATTACAAAAGGTGACTGCAAGATTAGCAAAGTATGGTGAAATGTTGCAGAGACTTTGAAGGCATTTCTAGTGCAACATATCACCTCAAGAGTGGATGGAACCCAAGCAAATGGATAGAGCCCTGAAAGAGCTTTCTAGTTGTATGTGGAAGACTAAAAATGTCCTCCTGGATCACAAGTTAGAGCTAGTCAAAGTTGAGGACTCCAAAGTCAAATGAGTAGAGCTAATGTTGGTTGGAGTACCTTTGGAGTGTGTTAGTTTGATGTTTTACCAAACATAGCGAAGTGACCAAACAAAGTTCTGGGTAGATGTGGAGTAGACAATAAAGCACAACCGGAAGTGTTCTATTAGTCGTTGGTGGAGATCCCTATACAACTCATACTGATAAGATCAATCTTGACAAATTTTCGAAGAGCACAGATAAGAGGGATCAGGATGATGCAATCCCTGCAGGTGGCTAGGGTCAAATGGTGGGCATGTCTAGTGGCAAATCATGCCCCACGCATCCCACTGGCACATTGAGAGGAGTTCTGACAGGTCAACTAGCGAAGGATCCAACGCGCAAGGGGGTGTTAGAATGAGCAGTTTGACCCATACCGCCAATTGTCAGATCAATGATGGAGGTCGTATCTGAAACCCTCCCCCCTCAAACCACAAAAAATGTTAAGGGTTTTTGGAATGGGTGGTTTGGCCAGCACAAACCACAAATGGTTTTCGAAGCAAGGTCGGGCAATGTGGTGTAAGGGGAAGAGGCAGTGCAATGTTAAATAAAAGGTCAAGACCCTTAATTTTTATAAAAGAAAAGTGGCACAAAACCAAGGATCTAGGACTCTTTCTCTTTCTTATCTGATTGGATACACGGCAACATCTGGCTAGTGAAAGATGACGTCAGCATAGCTGATGTGGTAGTACAGATTAGAGGACATGTGTCATACATTTTTTGTGTTTATGGGTACCCATGGGCCATTTTCAGGTGACATTGACCACTCACAGAGCACCACATGGCACTAATGATGATATCATGACATCATCCTAATGGTTTAATCCTAGATGGCTTTGAAGTGCACAAAGGAAGAACCAGCTAGATGACTAGGCATTGGACTGGCACATTAGGTGCTAAAGCCAACTCAACCTAGGTTGGAAGCTAATTTGCTTGCAGGTGCAGCAGGGGACCCACCAAGACAGTTCATCCTTGAAGGAAGACCCTAGAATTTTTTTTTGAAAGGTGCACAAGGAACTAGTGGGCTGACGAGGCAGGGGACATGTTAGCATGGACAACTGAGCAGTGGAAATGAATCAGAGAAGATAAAAATGTGGCCCCACAAGACATGCCATCCCTACATATTAACCCAACAAAGAATTCAAAGTGTGCATAAGAAAAATGGCAGGTTGATAGGGTCAGGACACAATGACAGTACACAGTGGCAACAATGACCAATGAGAAGGCAGCAGGCAGACCCACTGATAGCTCATCCCGCACAAAGGACCCTGAAGAAATTAAGGGCACAAAAAGGGAAGAATCGGGGTAAAGGTGCCAAGAGTCGAGCACTAGCACTTGGTCCTGAGAAATAAGAAGATTGAGGGATCTGAGGAATATAAGCCCTTAGGGCTTAAAATGTAAAGGGCCTACGGTTAAGCGCTTAGGGACTAAGGCTAAGGTCACAACGCGTAGTCTTATGGGTAGAAAAAGGGTCAATGGACTTGCGCCAAGGGCTTAAAGGAGATATTTAGTGGCATGGACAGATTAAGATGCAGTTTTGGCAATAAAGTCAAAGTTAGAGCTTGCTAACAATAGAAAGTCTCAGTTAAACCCTGGTAAAGTTCCAGAATTGATTGTTTGGGCTAAAATTTACAGAAAAACTCACAGATTGAGTTCCAAAATAGCATATCAAAGCATGATAGCTTGAAGAGCACATCCAAAAGACCTAGTGAAACTTGACATAGCTGAAAATAAGTGATTCATGTAAGGATTGAAGTGCACATAAACTAAAAAGCAAAGAAGGTAAAAATATCAGTCAAATTTCTTTAGAAGCATAATCGATCGAGGAATTCAAAGGAAGAGGGTGGATGCATTGTGGTGTGTGTGAGTTGGATGAATGTTGGTGTGGATGGTGGATTTATTAGTAACTAGAGATTACTAAAGGTGTTTTGGTGAGTGTTTGAAGAGACAAATTGTTTTATCTTGTGGCATTCATGGTTCTAGTTTGAAAATGGATGAAAGATGAATAATTGATGTCAAGCAAGTTTTAGCTTGCAGATCAGGGATTGTCGCTCCTTCTAGTAGGTGCTAGTAAAAATTTTGGGATTGTAGATCCATTTACTTATAGCTAATAAATATGGGAGTTATAACTTCCTATTGGTTGTAATCAAAGAAATTTGTAAAAGAAAGTTATAGCTTGCCTTGTGAAGGAATTGAAGTAAAGTTTGAAGAATATTTGTATGTTATTTTTTTTTGTTCATGTTGGTTCATGTCATGCCCATATGAAAACGTTGAAGATTTTTATGGTGTCCTAATATTGTTACAAGTGAAAGAAACTTTTTAAAATTTTGACAATACTGATTCACGCCCCCTCTCAGTATTGTATTGGTTTCTAACATGTAATTGGTTCTTTGTGATAATAATGAAGCTAATGGCTTGCTTCATTTGGTTAGTCCTCAACCCTTTGAATCCTCATGGAAGCCCTGAAGCTTGGTTGGCCTCTCATGACATCGTCCCTCCTTTCAGTTTAATTATATTCACTTAGCACCCACCAACGTCTCTTGCACTCCCTTTGATAACTGTATCCTCCTCCATATAAATTCCTTAATCTTAGCTTTCTCTGTCACTTGGACCCCCCTTCCACATTATCAATCATGCTGACTGGGAAAGAAACTTAGCTACTATTGGAGGCATCAATGCTTGTAAAGAAAGCAGTCAACAAATAAAAGCTCTTCAGCTATGTTAACACCCAGGTTGTTCCCTATGACTCCCAAGGGAATACGGCTGGGGTAACCACTAACCAATCTTTGGATTACAGCTTCTAGCCCAGCTGTAATCAGAGAGGGCTCTCTCTTAAAGGTTTGTCTCTGTTCTATGGAAATTTTAGGCTAGTTATGAAGTTAAGGTTTTTGGTTTATGTTTGGTTGGGAGGATGTTTTTCTGAAACTTTAAAGTGTAGTTCTGCAGGTAAAATTAGTCCATTGGGCAATGGAGTCTGTGGCTGTTGGTTTTTTGAAATCCTGAGGTTGATGCAGCTGGAGTTACAGGTCTGTTTAGATAATTCATGAAACAAACTTTAAATTGTGATAATGGAGTGCAAACAGCCAGTGAAAAGTAGTTAAGAATTTTTCGTTAAGCTGGGATGTGAGAAAGGGATGTATTCCTCAGGAGCAAACTTGAATTCCTGAAACAATAACCACTGTGATGATATAGTGTGAAAGGTTAGCAATTAAGAATTATGCTTTCATTACTATAACTGAAGAACAGACATTTAAAATAGCTTAGATTGAGTTCAGGGTAACCTGTGATTAGATCCTGGAACTATTCTTTTTCCTTGCTATTAACTGTTTAAACATAGGCAACATGAAAGAGATATGAAAGATAACAAACACATAACAAAGAGTTACAAGAGAAACTTATTGAGTCATGAGATATGCAGGAATCCTGCAACTTTCAGCTAAACACCAGCAGAACATCAAACAACACAGAGCTTTGGAAATTCCATCATCCTTTGTATTACTTCTCTGAGAATTACAGTAAAAGAAAGAGCAGAATAGATATGAGCAATCTCTTACATCCAATGTCCAACCCCTGCTAACAAATGCGAGGGGGAATATATAGCAGTCTCATACAAAATATCTTAGGTATTGAGTCATCTGAGAGATAAATATCTACTTTAACTCGTACAGGAGTAGTAGATGAGAAGTTATTACAATCTTTAATGAAACATTAAAGGCTCTTAAATCCTGTCAGAACAATTTTTACCTTTGGAGCTCACGGAGTCGGTTGAGCGCTTTGTTATAACTGTTGAACGACGTGTCTGTACAGCTCTGTCCTCCTGTAGCTTCTCGGCCCTGTCACCTGTGACTGCTAGTGCTGCTGTGGTGGCCGAATACTTGTGCTGAGTTGGCTCACCCTCTTTCTGCATACCTGCTGTTGTGTGTTTATATTCCTGTGTATGAAAACTTAAATATTTTCAAAAAGCAATAACATAATTACTGACTTTGATTTAACAGTAATGTTAATTACTGACTTTGATTTAACAGTAATTGTATCAAATTATCCCATACATCCTGTGTAGGCAATTGATGCCTCAAAATTGACCCCATGGTCTCATCTGCCTCTGTGTACTTGTAAAAATAGGGAGGCTCATCAAACAAATGTGTGATTTCATTCATAATAAAAAATAAACTTTCCACCCTGTTGAAGAGGGTTTGTCCTGTTGCTGGTCCTGTTTGTGCTGATGTACTAGCTGTCTCTGAAATTTGGTTTCCAGCAAAAGTGTTCACTCTCTTAGCATATTTTTCATGTGAGAGCAACTTTCCTGATGGCTCCAGCAAGCTAGGAAGACCCCTATTTTGCAATGCCATGAACCTGTTTTGGAATTTGTTGATATCTGCTTGCATATCCTGGGTTCTTGTTTCTAGGGTCTGAATCAGGTTTCTTAATGTCAGGACCCTTTTGATCAGTGAAATGGTCTCCGTCCTGTTGCCAATTCCCATTTTGATGAGCTGGGAGCTTGTTCTGTAATTCAGCACGTTTATCATTTTAGTGGCAATCTCAGGCATATTGCCTAGAGATGCCCTTGCACGTTGGATCTCTCTGTGTGCTTTTCCAATGAGCGTTATTTGCTCATGGATGGCCTCAATATACTCCCATTGATCTGTGATAGACTGGCCAATATTGCCCCACAGGACCCTCTTGAGCTGAGATGTGACCTTGTCCAGTGTCAGCTCTTTTTCCAGCTCAGTTATTCTTTTCTTAAGATCCTTTACCTCCCTCTCTCTTTCAGCCACATTCTGCTTGAACTTGTCATATTTCTCATTTATTTTTGCCAGACTGTCCTTGGCTTGATTTAGCTCTGACATTTGAGACTCCAAGACTTGAATTTCATTTCTGAGCTTTTGCATGTCAAGGCTTTCAGCCTGCTCTGTTGTTGGTGCTGAGGTGGATGGTGCTACCTGTTGTACTTGCTGGCTCGGAGGGGCAGTGGTTTGAGGGGTTTCCTCAAGATTTATTGTTTCTGGAGGAGGTTGTGAGGTTTTCCCTGCCTCCTTTTGTTGTAATGCTGCTTGCAGGGTAGCCTCTGATTCCTGCAGCTTCTCTTGGGTGTGGATGACCTCTTTGTATAATGTCATCAGCATAGTAGTTGCATCCTTATCTTGTCTGAGCTGGGCAATCTCTTCTATTTGAGGATGAAGAGTTGCTGGGATCTTTATCATTTTTCTCAATGCTGCCATATCAGCATCCCTCAGCTTCAGAATCTCCTGCACTTCCTTGACATCTTTAGGATCATGTCCAAACTCTATTATGATTTCCTCTAGAGCTTTGATCCTGTTGTCTTTTTCTTGAGAGGAAGCCCTTTCCAGCTCAAGTTGTGCAGTGGTGTTATTCAGGCTATTTTGTAGCCTATAGTTCACCAAGGTTTTATTTGCCAATGTGGCATACACCATCTCACCCGTTTGTTTGTGCAATTCTATTTGATCCATTGGGTGGATGTTTTTGGACAGGACCTCCAGGTTGGTCCTGATATAATCTGCAGCTGACTGTCATTTCTGCACTGCTGGTGTAAAATGGCTCATAATCATTTTACCCTCATGTGCATCATATGCAAACATGAGTCTTTGCTGGTTTGTGGGGGCCATTTTCAATAGATGATTATATAATTGCAGCCTTAAAGGTTCATTTCTGCTTTTGATGTCCTTAAATTGCTGCTTAATGTTTTTCTCACCTTCCCTCCTTTGACCTGAGGAGCTAACTTCTCCTCCTACTGCCCTATCTTGCTTTTGTTGGAAGGAGCTGGCTGAGGCCTCCATGCTGGGCAGGCCTGTACCTGAAGTCTGCCCCATTGGCATTTCTTCTTCAGAGAAAGGGTTTAGTCTTTGCCTCTTCTCCCCTTGAGTTGATGAGGCAGTAAGGGGAGTCTCTCTGTCCCTTTTCCTATTTACATCCTCCCTTTGAGGGGTTTGGAGGACAGAAGAGTCAATCCTTGAGTCTTGCCTGGGAGGTGCCATTTGTGTTGGCTATTGCTGTGTGGCCATTGGGGCCTCTGCCGTCTGTTCCCCCTGCCCTGGCTGCTCCTTTTGCTGTTGTTGTACCTGTTTGGGTGGCTGAACCTGTGCCTGTTGTACCTGTTGCTCTTCCATCTCCTTCTCCTTGCCTTTGCTCTGGGCTTGGTTTGTAGTTTGGACTGCCTCTTGATGTGCTATAGAGGATGAGGCAGCTGCTCCTACTTGAGGCTTTGGCAGAGCGAATACCTGTGCAGGAAGTTCCAAGTCAGCCAATTTCAAAAGATGTCTCCTAGCTCTCTCATTCAGTTCTTCTTGTGTGACCGGTTCCTCCAGTGTGCCCCTTTTCCATTTCGGTTGATTGGCATATTTTTCAATGTGGGGCAAATTTACGTGGTCATAACTAGAGAGCTTATATTTGAGCCTTCTGAATGATATGGAGTGATTGGGGTCATAGGGTTTCCAAATGAAGTTGGTCTTCAGGCCAAGGCATTCTGGCTTTCTATCAGCTTCTTTCCAGCCTTCCCTTTTGTTCAAAACAAGGTGGCCCAATTGATTTTTCACTTTCAGCTGTG
>APFE030481100.1:81953-94520 GCA_000404065.3 Pinus taeda | reverse complement strand
AGATATGGTTGGATTCATTTCTTCTTTCTCGATGTGATCTTTCACTTCTTGCACCATTTTCTTCTTCATATGTCCTTCTATCTTGAGAGTTTGAGGAGTGGTAATTCTTGCCAATTCTTTACAAGATATGGTATGATTCGTTTCTTCTTTCTCTGGGGTGGGGTCCTCGTGTATATCCTCTTCTTTTGATGTTTCTTGATCCTTTTCTCCCTCCTCTTCATATTCTATGTAAAATAATTTCTTCTCAGCACACTTATGACCTTTAGTGCATTTGCTATCACAATTGTAACAAAGACCTTTTTCTCTTTTTTCTTCCAACTGTTGTGGTGTAACCCTTGTAGGTTGTGGAAGGCTAGGAGAAACAACACTTCCATCTTTATATTTGTGAGGGGTATGCTTCCTGGTTTCCATAATTTTTCTTTCCACTATGTCACAAAGCCCTTTTACTCTTTCCAATTGTTGTTAGTTACAGATAAAGGAGTTTAGCAAAGGATTTTATGATAGTTTCAAGCATAGAGTCCTTATTTAATCATTTTACTTTATTTTGGAGGATTAGAAAGGTATTTTGGTGGTGCTTAATCATGTTATATGTGAGAAGGTAGGTATTTAGTAATTTTCTAAGAAAGGGGGATTTTAATTGTTATCTTTGCTTTATTCCAAAAAATAAAAGAAATCCCTAAATGCTAAGTTTTGTTTTTTGGATAGATTGTTTAAAGGGTACCCATTTTTTAACCTAGTATTAACTACTATTATTAATAAATGGGGGGTTGTTGGATACCACAACAATTAGCGATTCACTTGGAAGAACTAGTTATCTCTCAGAGTTTTTTGAAATTTCTAAAACTTCCAAAATAAAGATAGTTTTGAAAATAAAATAAGTTACATGGAATATAATGTAAGTAATATTTCTCTTTATTAATAAAACAACATCTATCTAACTACCATTCTTTTGATTATTCTTTTCTGATAAAAATTCACTTTGTCTACATCAGCCTTTACTTGGTTTTTTAAAGATAAAAGCCAGAAGTCTCTCCTCATATTAGTTTTTGGTATACTCAGTTGTTATAGGTAGAGCCTCTACTGCCAGCAAGCGTTCATAGCCTCGATAGGGTTACCTTTTAACCAGCAATGATTCAATATCCCACTTCAATCAGAATGAAATTTTAAAGATAAACTCGTAAGTATACTTATTTCTTTCTTTATTTTCTAAAGTAATTCATTGTTGCTTTAGCTCTTCATCTTTTATTTCTTAAAGGACAATGTCCTGGTTTGGTGACCAACATTGACAATGTCATTCACTTGATTTGTAACTTAACTGAACAAGATGGCTCGTGATGATACCCCTTGTCTTTTGATTAATATAATCATAAGCCATTACCCTGTTTTTATATGCAGTATTGGTAATGTCGGTTAGTTATAATCTTATAATCATGGTAAGCCGACTCTTGATGAGACTTGTTATCCTTTAAAGTTAAGTATATTTTAGAATTACACTCTAAAAATGAAAGTTGGTTAAGTGGGGAGAATAATTGGCTCCCTAAGAGTTTTTGGATGACAATGTAGAGTTTTAAATATGCCTTTCTAGACAGGAACTTTACTTTGTTATTGATACTTTTTTGGACTGATGTAAAGGAGAAGTTTCTTTCTTAAAGCTAAGTTTCATAAAAAATCAGATAATTGAGGCAGAAAACAGGCAATTTAAGAGAAATAGAACTTAATATATATTTCATATGTGAATATTACTTTCATAACAATATTTACTTACACAAGTGAAAAGTCAAAATTAAAAAGAGACTATCCTTTGTAAAACCAAAAGTAAATGCTTTTCAATTCGTATTATTCTTTCTAAAAGAAAATTTTTAACTAAAGGCAATAATATACAGTGAACAGAAGAGGTAATCTTCTATGGAAAGCATTTCTTTAGAACCTATGCATTAACAGGTATAGATTCTCTCTTACGTGATAAATCTTGTAACAGAAAAGTTGATGGGCCTATTTGTTCCACAATCTGAAATGGGCCAAGCCACATTTGTTGGAACTTGGTATGCTTACCTTTCTCTTCGTGGGCTTTATCCCATTTTAATACTAGGTCTCCATTTTAATACTAGGTCTCCGAGTTGAAAAGACTTTGACGTTACAGAATTTGAATCAAACAAGGCTTTGACTAACTACTGTTAGGACCTCATATTGTCCCTTTTTTACCATACATTTTGCTATGATGTCATCCTTTTCAACCTATATTTAAAGTCCTTGTTATTGTTTTAACCCAATTATTCTAAAGGTACACAATGTTTCTTCTCATCACTATAAGTTTAATTATTTAACATATAATTAAGCTATCTTCATTGTTAATCATTGAATTGTTAGTTGCTAAACAGTTAAAGCATGATGTGCAGTCCACGTTACTGAAACGGCTTGGAGTTTGCAAGATTACTTTTGCAGTTGCTGAAACAGTAAGAACAATGCGCAAATCTCGTGACTGAAACAGTTGTGATTTGTATTCTAGAATTGACAGCAACAGAGGAAGATCATCGAATGAGCTGCTATACTGGATGTAACGACCATGATCCAAAGACAGCATGACTGTAACAAAATTTTGAGCTGCTACACTAGATGTAGCGACCATGATCCAAAGACAGCATGACTGTAACAACATTTTGTTGATGGGAAACTGATTTCCCTATTTTTTTTTATATATCGGGTTAAAATAGAACTTATAATGTAAATCTGTTGTAATAGATGTCTCCTCTTTATAAAGAGGAGACATCTACATTAGAGGGGATGAATGGACTGCGGGAAAGGCTTAGTTGAAGGAATAGAACTGGAATCCTTTTTGTAGTATGACATATTGATGGATGAATAAAATTTCGTTTTGAACATCTTTTTTAGTTCTTGTCTCCTGGGAATCTTGTTAGAAGGACAGGGCCCACCTTCATCACAAGATTCACCCATTATATTACTGCAGTGTGTGAAGTGTGTTTTTTATCCATGACTTGTTAACAGTACTGTTACTGAATATTGTTTATATATTCTTTGTTAAAACTCTGATTGATTGTTGTATTGTTTAAGTTTATCTACAGTCAATTTATGAGTATTTCATTGGTGATTGAGTTTACAGAGTGAGTTGGCAAGCTCGATAATCAGAAACAGGTGTTGAAGGTTCCTGCTCTACGAATAGGTTCATGTTCTCTGTTACAGCATAGCCCCTGCTTTCCTTTGCGGATTTATCCTTTTCATTAAGTTATTCCTTGAATGAAATTAAGCATTCTTTGGTAGTGTTTGCAATAGAGTGTTCTTGCTGTAACACAGAGTGGAGTTTTAGTTTGTTTGAACCAAGGTGTGATTAATTTTTACTACAACTTTTATTGCTTTTAAGATTGAGTACATATAGTACGTAATTGCCTTTGAAATAACCAGACTTCCCTGGGTTAACAATTTATGTAGCACTTTCTTGTTTAAATTAATAAGCAATTAAAGTGACCAACATTTTGGTGCCATTTCCGGGGAAGGCAATCATAGATTTTAAAAGCATTAATGACTTTCTTTTAGATATACAAGATGCATGAGAGGACGCAAGAAAATTGATCCTACAGGTGGCAAGGGCAAAGGAGTAGGAGGAAGGAAAACTTTTATTGATGAGATTATTTTGAAAGCTGAAACTTCTTAGAGGTTAAGCTCTCGGAGGCCACAGACTCAGCACTCTCTCCAGATGAACTACGAAATGGAGGAAGTAGTGGGGCCTGAAAGGGCTGAAGAGACAGTAGAACATATTGAGGAGTCAGTAGAGGACATTGAAGAACCAATAGAAGATATTGAGGAGCCAATAGAAGTTAAGGAACCAGTTCAGGACATTGAAGGTCCAACGGAAAGTCCTGAAGACCGGGAAAGTGCAACAGGGGAACAACCAATGGATGGAAACAATGAAGGGCTCTTTGGTGGAGGACATGGAAGAGGAGAAGGAAGGGGCGAGAATTCTCTCTCCACCTTGGAATTCCCTATTGAGGATCTCCCCAGAGGGGCAACTCCTATGAAGAACATCCCACTCTTAGCCTTACCTAACTTCCATGGTTTATCATCTGAAGACCCTGATGAATTTCTTTTTGAGTTTGATATATTGTGTAGAAGTTATGATTATGTTACTAATCCTCAAAATTTGAAGTTATTTCTAGCTACATCAAAAGGAAATGCACTAAGATGGTTCATGAGCCTGGGAGGTCATGTGGTCACAACATGGGAGCATATGAACAAGAAGTTTCTGGCCAAATATCAAGATTATTGTTGGACAAGAGAAAAAAAGGAGGAACTATTCAAGATGGTTCAGAAGGAGGAAAAAAAACTGGAGGATTTCGTGGAGAGATTACAATATAATTTGCAGAGATCCGATCACCCTAATGTAAGTAAGGATATTCTTAAGAAAATATTGTTGAAAGGGGTACAGGGTAACTATTTAGACATGTTAAATATGCTTGGTAAAGGGGATATATCTAAGGAATCATATGATGAGATTGTCAACCTCTGTAAGAGATGTTCAAGAGGAGCTGCAAACAAACCAAAAAGTAGGGATAATACATATTCAAGAGTCCAGAAATCCGCTAGTGGGGGAGCAACAAGAACCGAAATAGGTAATCTACTTGAAGAATTTAAAACTGAAATGTTAAGCTCTTTTGCTTCACAGATTGATACTTTGCAGGTTAGGAAACAAGCAGAGGCAGAAGCTGCTTTCACTGTCTTCTGTCCTAAATGCAGAGAAAAACATCCACTAAGGGAATTTCCATTAGACAAGGTACCAATTTGCACCATTTGTGAAAAGGATCATGAAACTCGGCAATGTACCTCTTTACCAGGAATAAAAGCAGCCTTACAACCAACTGAGGAGGAAGCTGAAGCGGTTTATTTGCTGACACAAAGGAGGCAGTGGCAACCACGAGGATAAGGTACGAACTCTAGCATGCCATTTAATCGTTGGAATAATTATCCTTTTAATCAAGCAAATTACCCGCCCTTCAATCAAATGCAGTATCCACCTTTTAACCAAATGAATTTCCCACCCATGCAACAAACAAACCCTCCCTTTGTAGATCCTACAATGTGGACTCCTTGGCCTCCACAACAACCTTATTTTAATCAATGGAACCCAAACTGGAGAGCTCAACAAATGCAATTTCCAAACTAATTTCCTCAGTATCAACAAGCCCTCTCTCTACCATCAAGTGCTCCACCGAATAATCAGACAATGAGGCCCCAGGTACCTCTACAACTGAACCCTAATACTAATAATTATAAATTTGTGCAAGTTATCGATATTCAAAACCAGCCTATATCTCCTGTTCTCCCTCTGTAGTGTAATGATATCCATTTGCCATCTGGGAGAATAGTCGAGCCTATTATTAATGATATTACTTCTTCTGACTCTAACAAAGAAGAGACAGAAAAGGATAAATCATCCAATAAGGGTGTTGAAACAGTCAAGCCATCCTCTAATAAAACTGCTGACACAGCAGAGCCACCATTCCCTGAGCGTTTAGCTCTCACTAAGACACCTGAGCCGCCTGCCTTTAATCTTCTAGGGGAATTACAGAATCTGTATGTTAAAATTCCACTTCTGCAAGCACTCAGAGATGTACCAATCTATGCCAGAACCGTCAGAGACATTTGCATCAAGAAACCTAGTAGGAAAGCTAAAGATCCCCTTACAGTTCATGTGATGGGCGATCTAGCTGCTTTAATGTCAGGAAAAATCCCTCTTGTAAAATATGGTGATCCTAGTCATTCTACGGTCACAGTACAAGTTGGAAAAAATATTGTTTCACGAGTCCTGGTAGACTTAGGTGCTGCTATAAATATTATGACCCTTGAAACTGCACAGTTATTACAGCTGAAAAACTTATTTAGAGAGACGCCAACTATCTTAGAATTAGCTGACCGTTCCACAATCAAACCAGAAGGGGTTATTGAAGACTTGATTATTTCAGTTGAATCTTGGAACTACCCAGCTGACTTTGTTGTATTACAGACTAAAACAAAGTTGGGGGGCATCCACTGATTTTGGGGAGACCCTGGCTGGCTACAGCAAATGCCTTTATCAGTTGTAGATCGGGCTCAATGACAATTTCTAATGGATGTGAAACTAAGCAGCTCACTCTCTACCCTCATGCTACACCTATGATTAATAATGATAATTCTGTATGGTTAGATTATCAGGATAATGACACTCAACCTATTTTGACTATTGGACAAGCCTTAACCTTCAAAGACACCACGGAGGATGAAGTAATTAGTAATTTTATTTCTGAACCCTCCTCGGTAGCCTCTGAATCATATAATCAGTTAACTGCAATTTTGGAACCTGAAACATAGGAAAAGCTTAAATCTGAAAACATTTACCTCAAACATCAACTGCTATCTCCTCTAAAAGTATAACTGTAGAGATTGAACCTAGCAAAACATTGGATATACAACCTAGCTTGACAGATGTTGAAACACAACAGTGAATGAAGTTACTTCGTGAAAATAATGAAGCATTCGCTTGGGACTACATAGATATGAAAGGGATCTCCCCTAAATTATGTACTCATCGCATCTATATTAAGGAAGGATGTTGACCAGTATTTCAACCCCAGAGGTGAATGAATCCAAATCTGAGGGAAATTGTTAAAGAAACACTTCAAAAATTGCTTAATGCGGGGTTTTTATACCATATATCTGACAGTGAACGGGTTTCTCCATTGGTGATAGTACCTAAGAAAAATGGGAAATGGAGAGTGTGTGTAGATTATAGAGCCTTAAACAAAGCCACTCAAAAAGATCATTTCCCCTTGCCATTTATTGACCAGGTGCTAGACAGCTTGTCAAGGAAGAGATTCTTTTCCTTTTTAGATGGTTTTAGTGGATATAACCAGATCAAAATTGCACCCCAAGACCAAGACAAGACCACTTTTACTAGTCCATGGGGAACTTTTTCTTATAGAGTTCTCCCATTTGGACTATGTAATGCTCTAGCAACATTTCAAAGAGCAGCGATAGGAATTCTTTCCGATATGCTTAATGACTCTATGGAGATATTTATGGATGAATTTACTCCTTATGGTGTGACTTTTGAAGATGCATTACAAAACCTTGAGAAAGTACTTAAACGTTGTATACAAGCTCATCTTTCCTTAAGCACAAAAAAATGCCATATGATGATGAACGAAGGAATTGCATTGGGACACTTCATTTCATTCCTAGGGATTGAAGTTGATCCATCCAAAGTGGAGGTAATTCAGACTCTTCCTATCCCTAAAACACAAACTGATGTAAGAAGTTTTTTAGGACATGCTGGATATTACAGAAGATTCATCAAGAATTTTTCTAAAATAGCTTCTCCCTTGTTTGTGTTACTTATGAAAAATGTTGAATTTGATTGGGCTGATGACTGTCAGAAAGCATTTGATGAACTTAAGCATCAGTTGTCTACAGCTACTATTCTAAGGGGACCTGATTGGGCACTTCCCTTTCATATATGCTCTGATGCTTCATATACTACAATTGGAGCTGTCTTGGGGCAAGAAGAAAATAATCTTCCTTATGCTGTCTATTTCATTAGTAAGAATATGACCCCTGCTGAACTTAATTACACAGTTATTAAAAAGGAATTTTTAGCAGTCATTTATGCTATTAATAAGTTTCGACATTATATTACTAGTTACCCTACTTTTTTTCATACTGATCACTCGGCCATTAAGTATTTAATGAACAAGTCTGTTACAAATGCCCCAGTTACAAGTTGGTTATTATTACTACAAGAATTTGATATTACAATTGTAGATCGACCAAGTATGCAGAATGTAGTTGTTGACTTCCTTTCTCGAATAAAAACTGATGATAATACTCCAGTAGATTATTCCTTTCTTGATGAATACTTATTTGCAGTATCTGCTCACTCACCTTGGTATGCAGACATCACCAATTATTTGGTTGCAGGGAAGTTACCATCACACCTATCAGATAGAGAGAAAAGAAAGATCATTCAACAAATTTCTCGGTATAGCTGGATAAGTGGGTGTCTTTTCATACAGGACTTGATCAAGAAATTCGGAGATGCATTAGAGAATATGGGGTTTATGATATATTGAAGGCTTGTCATGATGGCCCTTGTGGAAGGCATTTTGCTGATAAGAGAACAGCACATAAAATTCTCAGAATGGGGTATTATTGGCCCTCACGTTTCAAGGATGTAAAGAAATATGTCAGGGCCTGTGATAGCTGTTAGAGAATGGGCCAACCTAATCATATAGATGAAATGCCACTAAACCCCCAGGTAATACTTGAACCCTTTGAAAGATGGGCTCTATACTTTATAAACTTTATAGGACCCATCAATCCTCCATCCAACCAAAGAGTTTACATATTAGTTTTTACAGATTATATGACTAAATGGGTGGAAGCTAAAGCACTTATTAGAGCTAATGAAGAATATGTTTTAAACTTTCTATTTGAAGAAATCTTTGTTATATTTGGAGTGCCTAGAGAACTAGTCACAGATGGAGGACCTCCTTTCAATTCTCATGGTTTTAAAGCTACACTTTAGAAATACCATCTTAATCATAAAATGACTACACCTTACCACCCCCAAGCCAATGGTCAGGTAGAAAGTACAGATAAAGTCATAGAAGCCATCTTAACAAAAACAGTGAAGGAGAATAGAAAGGATTGGTTTCACAGGTTGCCTGAAGCATTATGGGCTTATAGAACTACTTGGAGGAACACTACATGTTTTTCACCTTATGAATTAGTTTATGGTAAAAGTGTTGTTTTTCCTGTGGAATTTGAAATTAAAACTTTAAGAACTGCTTTAGCTGTTAACCTTGACTTGACTAATGCACAGACAGCTAGGTTGTAACAGCTTCAGGAATTGGATGAAAAGAGGTTGGATGCCATCCATCAAACAAATATGATTCAATAGCAAAGAACCGAGTGGCATGATAAAACTATTAAGCATAAGCAGTTCCAAAAAGGTAATTGGGCCCTATTGTATGATTCCCGGTTTGAAAATTTTCAAGGAAAACTAAGAACAAGGTGGATGGGACCTTATGAGATATATACTGTTTTTCCCAATGGAACACTAAGGCTCCTAACAATTGATGATTCTAGAACACCATTGTTAGTGAATGCATATCGACTCTGTTTGTACCAGCAGCCTATTTCTAAAGAGGATCTTAAGGCCACTTGCATGGCAAATTCACATTATATCTTTTTAAGGGAGCTTGCTGCCCCTCATTGCATTTAATCTTTACATTATATATTTCCTAGTAGATTAGATTGTTTAAACTAATAATCCATGTCAAGGGTTGCCATGTTACAATTTATTATTTTGCAGGTCTTAGATTCGGAGGCTGGCTGAAAAAGAACAATTGTATTGAAAATAGGATCGAGTTTCATTTTGGGGAACATTGCCATCTCACTTCAATTCACAACTCATTTCCCTACATTACCTTTCAGCAACATTTTCCTATTTTTCTTTACAGCAACATCTTTTTTTTTTCCCATTGTTGAAACACCAACTTTTCTCTATTTTTCCCGTTGTTGAAACACCATTTTTTCCCCATTTTTCCCGTTGCTGAAACACCAATTTCTCCATTGTTGAAACACCAACCCTTTCCATTTTTCTCTAAAACACCAATTTTTCCCATTTTCCCCGTAATTGAAGCATCAATTCCTCTCAAAAGGATGAATACATATCACTTTCCATTATGAGAATCATCTATTGATCCACATAATTTTGTTCTTTCACTACCCCCTCCTATATTTATACAAAGCCTTTCATATACTACCCTCATATTACAAAAACCCTTTGGTGATCTATTTGCAACGACATTCTATTTTCAGCACATCAATCGAAGGTAAACATGAGGTATGCGTTTGTAATGTGTAGATATTAAACTATAGTTAATGAGAAGATCGTGACATGATTACCACAATCACCGTACATTCAGACTTATCATTTTAGCCGCAGTTGGGGGAGGAATACCAAAATTTTTCTAATTATTTCATGATACGCCAATCACCGTCGTTTTTCTACCACAATCGTGTCTTGTCACCCTATCTCTGTCCTATTATGTCACAACCTCATTTGCAAAATTTACTTTGTTTCGGTTGCGATGACTCAGTTCTGTATTGTGCATTTTACTGAAACCAGTAACTATGGGAGGTTCTGTTATCCGAAATGAACCCGGCTCAATAACTCTGTTGGAACTACACCCAGAAGTATATCAGATTTTTCAGCATGCAAGTTGAGTAGACTATTTTCGGAGGCTCCAGGAATTTGATTCTCAGCAAGTCCTTGAGTTCGCATGTAATCTAAAGGAAGGTTACTCTAATGTTCGGGGAGTCCGAATTCCAGTGACAGAGGAGCATATAGTGCAGGTTTCAGGTTTATTGGCCGATGGCATTCGATGGTTCAGTCGTAAACACATCATTTTGAACACACAGCAGTACTTTCTTCTACCTGGAGAGTGGGTCGAGCCTAAAGGCAGGGGTGTTGCACTTCATTCATTACCACCTCCATGGCTAATGGTTGCAAGGTTTGTCAAGCACTACCTCACCTGCGAAGGACGTTACCAAGTAGTTTACCAACATGACTTTGTGTTGTTCAATCATTTAAGACATAGTCGTCTACTAAATATGCCATACTATCTGCTTGGGTGTCTAAAGTATATGTCACATTATTTTATGAATGTGAAGTACCCACTCCTTTTCCTCACTCACCATAGCCTTGTTTAGCTTCTAATTCAGAAGGGCTTTTCCCAGCGGAATCCTCCTCCCCTTAACAACCCACCCCAAGAAGCTACTGAAATTTCTCAACCAGCAACTGAAAATCCCTAGGAAGCTACTGAAATTTCTCAACCAGCAGCTGAAAATCCTCAAACAGTAGCCATAACACCCCAATTAAATGCTGAAAATTCTCAACAAACCCCTGGAATCCCTCAGCAAATTGAAAATCCTTCGGCACAACAACCAGGGAGCATCTTTGAATCCCCAGAAATTCCACCACACCCAGCAATCAATCCAATTGACCCCTCCACTGCATCGACCTCACCCCATAATTTAGCTAAATCATCCACTCCCACTGTCCATATTCCCAGTGATGATTCAGATGATAACATCCCCATTGTGAAGCTAAAAAGAAAAAGGCAAGAAAAGGCTGCACCCCTACCAAAAAGACGAACAAGGACCTCAACTAAAGAAGCTACTACTACTAATGACCCTCCTACCTTAAAGAAAACTGCTCATAAAAGAAAAACCACTGTTCTTCCTGCCTTTTTACCTCGAAGATGAATGAGGAAGTCTTATGAAGCAGCAACTGAGACCAGCACCCTAAATTCCCCACCTATTATCCTAAAACCCCACACCCCATCACAGCCCCAAGATCCTGAATCTTTACCTACCTCACCCTCGGGTACCGAGATGCAAAATTCCCAGGATTTTGTGACATCATTCCTTTTAGAAGACACAGCTTTCACACAAGAACCAGTTGCCGATCCATCAAAAGTAGATACCCAAGAAGATGTACAGCATGTAGATGCCCCACAAGAACCAGCTACTAACTTAGCAGGTGCTACACAAGAACCACCTGTTGATGAACAGAAGATAGACGACTTAGATGTAGCTGCCCCACAAGAACCAGCTATTGGCTCAGCAGTTGCTACACAAGAACCACCTGTTGATGACCATGACCAGGATGTAGCTGCCCCACAAGAACCAACTACTAATTCAACAAGTGTTACACAAGAACCACCTGCCGATGATCATAAAATAGATAGCCAGGATATTGCACAGACTGTAGCTACTATACGAGATATGCAGAATTTGGATGCTCAGGTTGACATAGATGTTACAGAATCAACTGATGATTCAGCAGATGTCACACAAAAACCAACTACTGAGGTTGTAGATAATGAAGCTCCTACGGAACAACAGCCCTTCCACCCACTGGAATCAGCCCCAAAGACTGTGCCTGCTACAGAAGGCCCCGTTACCTTGGCTTCCCTCCTACAAGAGAACGAGTTTCTGAAATCAGAGCTCGAAGCTTATAAGCAAGAATTAATAGTGGCAAGGGAAGCCTATGAAAGAGAACTTAATCTGTATATTTTGGCTCATGCAGCATGTTATGCTTCTTAACCTGCAAAGTAATACCGAACAGAGAATATGCGAGAAAAAATACCTAGAACACAGAATATGCGAAGAAAATATACCCAGAACACAGAATAGCAATGATTTTATTACTCAGAGAGAAATGTTCACAGGCCTCTTTGAGGGGGCAACCTCCAATAGAGCAGAGCTCGATTACAAAACAAGACACAATGCTCCTCGCAGGGAGTCTCTATCCTTTATATATGACTCATACATGCAATACCACGGGTCAATACCGTGGGTTTTATTAATACCATCTATCTAATACTACCGCCCATTTACCCTTATTTAATACTACCGCCCATTTGCAACTAACTGTGGTCCCTTCATTAATTGCGGGTTAACCACTTACAAATATTAATATGGGCTTTATTGACTCTTGACTATGACGTGATC
>APFE030481100.1:18050-74664 GCA_000404065.3 Pinus taeda | reverse complement strand
TAATATGGGCTTTATTGACTCTTGACTATGACGTGATCCCATGACATGAATAAGGGGGTTAGGGTGGGAACCTAACACAGCATCTGCAACCGAGAAAAGTGCAGAAAAAGAACGATATAATGAATACATGTGCAGCCAATGTGGTAATCTTTACCATCAAGCTGGTTATAAGATAGTCGAAGTCCCATTGCCTAGAGACATTCCTGCATCTACTCCTGTTATAATTAAAAAGGAACGCCCTGCTGTTACACAAGAACCAACAGGGCCTTCAAAGATTTTTGAAAAAGAAATGAAACCACAAGTATCCCAGCCCACTCTGGTTGCTAAAGCTGAAAGTCCTGTACTAAGGCCTACAAAGATTGCGTTTACTCAAACTGAACCTCGGCCTACAAAGACTGTCTTCACTTAGACCTCAAGAACTCAAGCACAGTTGGATATATGGAAGAAGGAGTATGTTATGCCTCTAGAAAGGATATTGTAGGAACAAAAATTATCTTGGCAGAATCATGTATATGCAAATTGGGAAGTTTTGGAACAGTCTCGTGCACAGCACAAGGAAAATAAAAAGTTAAAAGCTAGATTTTCTCTCATCTTTGATCTGGTTCAAAGACTACTGGCCACCAGGAAACCATCCTTTAATTATTCTGTGTTTCTAGCAAAATTCCTAGCGTTCTTCCAGGCAAAGGCAATCAGAGATGGACGACCTCATGAGGTATCTACAGCACAGTAGTTTATCAAGACTTTCACAAAGGCATCAGTTAGTGAACAAAATATACTATGTGAAATGTACCTCCATAATGAAGCCTTTCCTGAGGATAGGAAGCTTAATCTAATCCCTCTAGTGGGTGACATTCAGATTAGAGCTTTTGTCTCTTTCCTGGCCAATCTGCTCACGTGGAAAAATGCCTTCCTCTCAGCAAAACACAATGAAGATAATTGCCTTCTGTGGATTCGATCTGAGCCACAGAATGCTGCCATTTTCATTGTTGAATATCATCGCTTTTTGAAGGAACCGGGAATGACTCAGCACATCAGAGAGTTACAGGGAGTAGTCTTAAAAGACTGCCAACATTATGTCAAAACCAAGGGAGCTCTTGTTGTACAGGCAAACAACCTATTTTGGGAACATTGCCCTAAGGAGAGAAAGGAATACCATCCCTTTAACCCTCTTAATCTTCAAACAGCAATTTCACGACTACCTAACTATGTTAAATGCATTCAACAGTGTGCCGAAAAATGGTTGGGTTATCATTTTCACTTCCCTTTTCTATGGCTGCCACCACAGGAATATAAGGCTTATTTTAGGTTATCCAAAAAGGAGGAGCTTGTAGCATGGTAGAAATTACAGAATGTCTATGGTTTCAGAGATTTGGTTGAAAACACCTTCTATTCCTACTGTCTAAGTAATTTGCACTGTATGTCCCAGTACTCGGACTCAGAATCAGAGTAAAAGTTACATGAGGACATGCAACATTTTCAGTTGGGGGGGATGTTAGGACCTCATATTGTCCCTTTTTGACCATACATTTTGCTATGATGTCATCCTTTTCAACCTATATTTAAATTCCTTGTTATTGTTTTAACCCAATTATTCTAAAGGTACACAATGTTTCGTCTCATCACTATACGTTTAATTATTTTACATATAATTACGCTATCTTCATTGTTAATCATTGAATTGTTAGTTGCTGAACAGTTAAAGAATGATGTGCAGTCCACGTTACTGAAACGGCCTCGAGTTTGCAAGATTGCTTTTGCAGTTGCTGAAACAGTAAGAACAATGCGCAAATCTCGTGACTGAAACAGTTGTGACTTGTATTCTAGAATCGACAGCAACAGAGGAAGATCATCGAATGAGTTGCTACACTGGATGTAACGACCATGATCCAAAGACAGCATGACTGTAACAGCATTTTGAGCTGCTACACTGGATGTAATGACCATGATCCAAAGACAGCATGACTGTAACAGCATTTTGCTGATGGGAAACTGATTTCCCTATTTTTTTTGTATATCGGGTTAAAATAGAGCTTACAATGTAAATCTGTTGTAACAGATGTCTCCTCTTTATAAAGAGGAGACATCTACATTAGAGGAGATGAACGGACTGTGGGAAAGGCTTAGTTGAAGGAACAGAACTGGAATCCTTTTTGTAATATGACATATTGATGGATGAATAAAATTTCATTCTGAACATCTTTTTCTAGTTCTTGTCTCCTGGGGAATCTTGTGAGAAGGACAGCGCCCACCTTCATCACAAGATTCACCCGTTATATTACTGCAGTGTGTGAAGTGTGTCTTTTATCCATGCCTTGTTTACAGTACTGTTACTGAATATTGTTTATACATTCTTTTTTGAAACTCTGATTGATTGATGTATTGTTTAAGTTTATCTACAGTCAATTTATGAGTGTTTCATTGGTGATTGAGTTTACAGAGTGAGTTAGCAAGCTCGATAATCAGAAATATTCCAACTCTGGGAATAGGGTCTTGTTCTCTGTTATAGCATAGCCCCTACTTTCCTTTGCAGATTGATTCTTTTCATTAAGGTTTTCCTTGAATGAAATTAAGCATTCTTTGGTAGTGTCTGCAATAGAGTGTTCTTGTTGTAACACAGAGTGGAGTTTCAGTTTGTTTGAACCAAGGTGTGATTAATTTTTACTACAACTTTTATTGCTTTTAAGATTGAGTACATATAGTACGTAATTGCCTTTGAAATAACCAGACTTCCCTCGGTTGACAATTTATGTAGAACTTGGTTGTTTAAATTAATAAGCAATTAAAGTGACCAACAATTGCTGATGATGTGCATGAGTGGTCCTCGCATTTTCCCTTTCCTCTTCGAGCTTAAGAATTTGTAATTGTCTAACCTACATAGATGAGGAAGGAGTTTCTCCAATGAATTGAACTAAGGCTAAGGAGGGAATAGCTATGTTTGTTGGCAAGACTAGTTCTTTCCCATAGACCAAATTAAAAGGAGAAGTGCCAATAGAGGCTTCTTGAGTTATTCGATCTACCCATAGAACAAACACTAAAGACTTATGCCAGTTCTTTTGGCCTTGGTCAACAGTTCATTTAATAATCCTGATGAGATTTTTGTTTGTGGATTCGGCTAATCCATTTCCTTGCAGGTAGTAATTGGTGGAATACTTAAGTTTAAAACCTCTTTTACGAGCAAATTATGTCATAGCATTGCCTGAAAAATAAGATGCATTATCAAACATCAAAGCAAATGGTAAGAAAAACCTGGTGATGATAAATTGATCTATAAATTCAATAATATTTTATAGATTGGCTACCTTGAGTGGAATTGCTTCTACCCATTTGGTGAAATAACCAGTGGTTGTAAGGATATACCTATCCTATTTATAAGAATGAGGAACGATCTAACCTAATAAGTCCAATCCCCATTGTTCAAATGGTTGGTCGATGTTGTTTGGCTATAATGGTAGCACAGATTTTCTCTGTCTTCCAGCATTTGTTTGAAAAATCTTACATTTCCTTACATAACTGTGTGCATCTTTGAACAGCGTTGGCCAATAATAGTCGGCATGCAGGATTTTATGTGTTATAGTATCACCTCCAAAGTGACCACCAACTGCTCCATCATGAAGTTCCTGCAACACCTTCTCTGCCTCATATTTTCCAAGGCATCTAAAAAAACCAGAATCATAATTTATTCTAAACACCACATCCTTGACAATTTGATATTGCCTAGCTTTTAATCTCAAGCCTTTTTTCTTTGTGTAATTTGATTGGGTTGGTGCGTAGCCATTTTTTAAGTAAAATATGATATCAACATACCTCGATTCTGTGTCATTAAGGCTTACCTCATAGATTTGTACATCATCACCTGAATGCTGCAATTCTGATATATTCGATGCTCCTGCCAACATCCTGCAAAAACCTTGACCTTTTACAATTTTTGCTGGCTTAGTTTCTATGTCATATTCTTGCAAGGTTGTCACCCAATTTTCTCTCTTTTCACCTACATCCCTTTGTATTAAAAGATTTCTCACTGCTGAGAATGGTACTATTACTTTAGTGTGGATTTTGAGGAGAAAAGGTCTAAAGTGTTTTATAGACTTGAAAACAGTAAAAGCTTGTTTTTCAACATCTAAGTAATTTAATTCAGCTCCTTGCAAATTGGAGCTAAAGAAAGAGATTGCGGCTTCAGCTTTTCCTTGATTTACTTGTGTCAATATGGTTGCATATGATTTCTTGGAAGCGAAAGTATATAGAATGAAATGATTGGAAAAATTCGACGTTGCTAAAGATGGGGCGTTTATGATTTCTTGTTTTATCAAGCTAAAAGCTTCATGTTCCAAATGTCCCCATTTAAACAGAGAATTTTTCTTTATCATGGATTGAAGAGGTAAAATGATTCTTGAGAAATAAGGGACAAATGTTTTTAAAAAAATTATTTGACCCAGGAAAGATTGCATTGATTTTTTATTATGCGATAAAGGTATTTCAAAATTTTCTCTAATTATGTCAGGGTCAATATGAATTCCTACTTTGGAAACAACGAATACAAGGAGTTTTCCTTCACTTAATGCGAAAAAAAGACTTCTTAGGGTTAAGAGAAATTCCATACCTTTGGCAAAATTCAAAGATATGTTTCAAATCTCTTAGATGATTACTGTGTTTTTTGAAGTATACCGTTATATCATCCAAGTAGATCACTACTGATTTGTTTACTAAACCTTTGAAGGCTATATCCATAGCTCTCTGGAAAGTGGAACCAACATTAATCAGTCCAAATGGCATCTTCTGATAAGTGTAAGTGCCCCATTTCGTCTTGAATGTAGTTTTCAGCTGGTCATCTGGATGTACTATGATTTGATTATAACCTCAAAATCCATCCAGGAAAGACATTAGCTTTGAGCCTACTACAGATTGCAAAATCTGTTCCATAGGGGGTAATGGGAAATTGTCCTTTTGGAAAGCTTTATTGAAGTTGTGAAAACTATACATATCCGAATATCATCGTTATCTTTCCTTATTGGGACAAGATTGGAAAACCACTGGGAATGTCTGACAAGAAAAATAATTTTGGCTTTCAGCAGTTTATTCAACTTAGATTTAATTTGACTTTCTAAATTAGGATGGATCTTCCTCAATTTCTATTGAATAGGTATTTTGTGAGATATCATGGGAATAGTATGTTGAATAATAGAGGTGTCGTATGTCTTGAGATCTTCATAGCTCCATGTAAAGACATTCTTGTATCTTTTCAACAAACCTATAAAAGTTGCTTTTTCATTTGTCGTAAGTCTGAGACCTAAATTAATATTTTGAGGCTTTAAATCAGTCCCAAGATTGATCAATTCAAACCTCAAAGTTGAACTCTGAAGTTTTGAATTGGTGGGTTGTTTAAATTTGTCTTTAAGGTCATATAAATCTTCCAACTTAACTACAGATTTTGGTATAGCATTAATGATTGTTTCTTGTTTAAGTTGGTGATCGTGTTGGTCCTCATCAACTATCTAGTCATTGTAAGAGCCTTCTGAGGTCAGGAAGCTTATGATATCAGGATCATTATTAAAGACTCTCCAATTGGTGATATTATTAGAAATAGAAGACCTAAAAATTAATCAATGGAAAATTGATCTGGGTTGTAATCTTCTGGTGGGATAAGCTTGGAAACCACATTAGCTAGAAGATCGACACTAGCATTTTGGAGTCTTGGAACAGGGGAAATATTAAACGTTCAAAAGTGGAGAGTCAGGTCTTGGACTAATGACTAATAATGTTTCAAATGTCCTTATAAACATTGTATAGTATTTCTCACCTGTTTTATGACAATTTATGAATCTTTAAATACTTGGAGGTATTTGACGTTAAGGCCAATTGCCTTATACAAACCTTAAACTAGTGCCTCATATTCAGCGGTGTTGTTTGTGCAATCGAATTCAAGTTTTCATGCTAACATAGTCTTTTCCGCCTCTGGTCTGACTGAGATGCAACCTACTCCTACTCCATCATTGCATTTAGATCCATCAAAAAATAATTTCCAAATTAAAGATCTAACTACAGGTTTATCTACAAAATTTACACATTTAGAAGCGTCTGTTTGAGAAAAAATTTCAACTTGAGAGACAACAGAGTGTTCTAAGAAATGTGAAGTGTGAGCATTGAAATTCCCTAGAAATGGTTCTACATAATAATTTCTGATGATATTGTTGCTATACCTGACTAGTTCATTTTCTCCTTCTAATTCTGTCACTATGAAATTTTGATGTTTCTAGCGATCAACCCTTATTTGATTTGGTTTGCCATTATAGGGAAGCCACATGTGAGACCAGTCAGTTGCAAAATAACCATGAAGTTTTTCTGACCAATCTCTATTAAGGATTAAGCCATAGAACTCGGTAATGTCAGCTACAAGTATGTCAATGACTTGGCAAACTTTAGGGTTTGATGAAATTCTGATGGTTACTTGGTTAAGTTCCCCAACAACTTCGACTTGAGAGCGATCTAACTGAACTATTCGTACAGCAGATTTCTGAGGCTGAACATTCAACTTTGCACAAATTGTTCTGGGGAAGATGTTAGATGAAGCTCCAGAATCAACTAGACAGTTGTGTAAGTTTTTATTAAAGACTTCAAAATTAAGGAGAAATGGTAGAGTGTGGGATTTTGTTCTTCCCCCAATTAAATCTATATTGGTTGGATCAATCTTGTTCAAAGAAGCACTAGGGGGTCTTCCCATTTCTTGGGCAGCTTGTGAGATCACGACAGCGAGAAGTGGTGCAGTAGGTACTACTTTAAGTTCTTTAAGAAGTAACTTGTGTTGATGCTTCAAATTACTAAGCTCATTAAATGTGATGCTTTCCCTAGTCTTCTTCATATCATCAATAATATTAGATTCCATTTCATCAGAAACTATCAAAGTTTTAGATGAAGGAGAATGATCTAATTGAGTAGGTGTAGTTTGAGTAGATTTTGGTACAAATTTCTTACCTATTGCTTTGTCCCTAGGGGTTGGCATTGAAGCCTTCTATTTTGAATTTGTTTGTGACAATTCAACAGGATTTTTACTTCAGGTAGCAACAAGTAATGCTTCTTGAGTTTCTTCATTGGGAAGGATAAAATCCCACATTCCTTGTAATTTTGCTATTTCTTCATCATCCATTTTATCTTCATTTGTTGAAACTTCATTTTCCTCTCCATCTGATTCAGCATTTGATATGGCATTTGGGGGCTTAATATCAACAAGGGAATTCCTTTTAAGTGGTCTAAAAGGTTTCTTAGAGGAAGTCTCTGCTACATGTTTTTTAATATCAACCATTTTGTTAGACATGGTCTTGAGGACTGTCTGTAACCATTCAAGATCAAATGGATCTTTTGGTGGTTTCTTCTTAGAGTCATCTCTAAAGGTTACTTTCTTAGATTTATGTTCTTCTAATGTGTTTTCCTTTTCCACAGCTAGAATGTGTTTTTCCACAGTTATTGCCTCTTTCATATTTTCTGCCAAAGTTGGTACGGAAGCTCTATCAACAAAGATAGTTGTGTTTGATGGTAGATCAAAGATGTACCATGGATTTTGGACCTCATCGGTAGGCTTAGATGTTGTTGGTGTCTTATTTAATAATTTATTGAAGCGAGATTTGAAGTCTTTAATGGGTTCTTTCGGTTTGGCTTTCAAGTTGGAGAGATCATTGATTAGGGTAGTCATAGACCTATCATCTCCAAATTTAGTTAAAAATTGCTCTTGAAAACCATCCCAACTATTAATAGAATCTGATGGTAACGAAAAGTACCATGATCCTGTTGCTCCCTATAAATTATATGGGAATAATCTTACACTGCGTCTTCTTCCACTACTTCATTCAAGTTAATGGACAACATAAAATTATTTATATGTTCCTCAGCTAATACTCCATTATTAGAATTGAATTTGGGCAACCATTTCTCTGGGTGTGCTAGTAATTGATGTAAAGGTCCAGCCGATCCTAACAGCCCCTGGGTTTGTCCATAGACTTGGAGTATTTTGTGCCATTGTTGGTATGTGGGTAGGGGAAGCTGTAGCAATCGTTGAAGGTGATTGGGTGGAGGAAGATGTAGCTCCTGTACCTATGTGAATCACGATTTGGAGTGGCAAGGTGGATGATTGATCTTATGAGGGTATAGATGGAATGAATCAAGATGATGATAGATCCTCGTTCTGAGATTCAAATGGTGTTTTCTTAGCACTCTTCTAGCTTGGCAGAGGAAATTCGAACAAAGGAATTCTGAACTTTTCGCTCTGTGCTCTAATTAACCGTTGAGATGGGGTGAACTAAGAGGTAACACTATCTTGGGATAACTTAGATTCTTCTTGAGATACCAAAATCCCCTATAATTTATGAATCAAAGATTGAACTTCAGGGGCTTCAGTAAAAGAAGAACGATCTAGCTTGTATGGGATTTCAGCAATGGGTTGTATAATTTTCTGTGCAACTTCTCGCTTAAGATCAGGGGATTTGGAAGACTTTTGAGAAGTTGGAGGCGATGGTGAGGGAGTTTTACTCATAGAATGGCCTATTAATTTAGATTTACTTGTCATTCATAGTCAAGCCTTCCTTCTAGCACAAAAATGTTGAGTCCTCAAAAATCATTGCTTCAACATGGGGGAAAACCACCCAGTCCAGACCTTGGTTGGCAACTCCTTTTCCATTTGGAGTAGTGGCTTTGACTGGGGATAATGGGACCAGTTTCCCAATCTATTTAATTATTGTGTTAATGGGGTGATATATGTTTTTAAAGTAATGTCTGAGCTAAAAGTAATCTAATCTAAACTAACAATCACATGCATTTTATCCAAATTTAAACACTATCTAATTATAAATATACTCGAGATTAAATTAATGTATGCGATATACAATAATATCTTAAATCAATTGATAATTAAGATCATTCAATGGGGATGAGAAGTGAATCTGTTTTAACAATAATCGTTTCATATAAAAAGTTAGCCGAAACGATTGTGAAAGATATATCACATAAGGAATTATTCGTATATTCAACATAAAATATAAATCATCATCATATAGAAGTGCAATAATGGCAATCAAGATTCAGACTTTAATAAATAAAAATTTGAAAAGAAATCATTGCCTAATACATAAGTAAAAAGGATTACGAGATAAAAGTACCATTTATAATACGTCCTACTCATGTGTTTCAGCAATATTGATCTATCTTCAGTCCATTCAACACCATCTAAGAGTACAAAAGTGCAATTTCAGTAGAAGATGCTAAATCAGATAAAAATAAATCATGTTCCATTAATTTCACCAAAACTTCCTCAAAGGGACAAAAGTGCATGTTTTGAAGATTGTTTCTAATAAAATTTCTGGACCCCTCTCTAAATGCATGAGAGGGGTTTAAATACTTAAACTATAAAACTGAAAATAGATTATTACAAAAATAGTTGAGGAGGTTTAAACGACCTACCTCAAATTGTGCAAAAATAAAATCAAAATGGAAACAAACATGGTGACTAACTATCATGCATCTAATCCTTCATATCACAAATATCCATCATGGACTTGAGTTGTGTTGGTTGGTCGACTTTAGATTTCAACTATCCATCGAATACGGTATTGGTCATTGTTGGCACCATTTTCTCCCTAGAAGTGGTTAGGCATCGCAGGGTCATCCTTTGGCTATTAGGTTTTACCAAATGTTGCCAATATGCTTCCTAGTTTAACCTAGTTGTTTGCCTTATCACTTCTGCTTTTTCTTTTGTTGCCTGTTTCCATTGCAGTTCGAGTTGTTTTGCATTAGGAAGGAAACCCGGAATGGACTCTGCCACAAGGTTGGCATTATGTAAATTTTCATTGATATTTTCTATAACATTGTTTGTTGTTGTCGTCATGTCTTTTGTTTCCTTTTCTGCTTCATTAAGCTGAGAATCCTAGCTCGTAAATAGGAATTTCTTTATGCAATTCTTCTAGCTTAGGCAAGTCGTCTTTTCTCCCATCTTTTGTATTCTGCCAGGTGATGAAATCGGAGACCTTTTTTAATATCTCATCATATTCAAGTCTCATTTCCATGACTTTCCTTGTCAATTTATCACTTGTTTCACAATAAGATTTCCATTGTGAAATATTCTGGCACAATAATTCTTTCTGGTGTATCAACTGGGAGTTAAGACCGAGTGCTTCGGTAACAAACTGATCAATTTTTGGATCATTTTTATGTAAACCAATTATGCCAGTATCTATGCTTCCTTCTCGGCTAAGCTAGTTTGATGTTCTATTTGCATCTATTCAAATTCCAGTTGTAGCTTAGTTAATTGTATCTCTGCCTGTTGGTCAGATTTTACTTGTTGTAATTGTTGCTCAAGCAACGTTATTTTATCTTCCTTTTCTCTAAGCAACATTTGTACTTATGTTGCTTTGTCCATGGTCACTGTAGCATAAGCACCTGCAAACTGTGAGAGTCTAGTAAGGTTGGCAGATGGATCAACGGGTGAGTCTTTCCTGAGAACATCCATTGGTTCATTTTCAGGGGTAGTGGCAGTTGTAGAGTCCAATTTCCTTTTCTTTATTTGTCTTTTTACTATGGCCTTATGCTATGGGCTATAAAACACATATAGAGGGGGAATTTCTTCATTTCTCAAAACTATTTCAGAAGTGAGGGTAACAGGGATGTGTTCTACCTCTTATGTGTTTGCAGTCTTTTCCACTGTAATTTCCTGAGTTGTTTTCTGTTGTGGAGTTTGCAACTCTGGCGCTTATTCCTCTATGTTGAGACTTCTATTAAAATTGTCCCACTCTTCCTCTAAATCAATTACCAGGGGTTTTATTGGTTGTGCAGAGGTGGAAGGGATTTCAGCGTGCTTGCTAACTGAAGTTTCTTTAGTTATCTTCTGTGTAGATTGGGTTGTATCCTTTACTGACTCCGTGCTTCTGCTTTTACCATTTTGTGATGACTGTTGTGATTCCTTGGTAGATTTCTCTTGGGTTTCTACTCCAGAATCGGTCTTAGAATTTTATCTGGAGTCACCTTCTATAGTCACGCTGGGAGTAGGCTCCCTTATTGGTTCAATCAATAATTGGTCCAATGGGACCTCTGCTAAACTCCTTTCTCTGTAACTATAAAAGTTTTCCAGATCTTCACGGTCAAAAAGTAATTGTGCCATATGCTTCACCTCTGTGAAGGTGTTTTTCTGAAAAAATATGTCATCAAAGGCATCTTCCTCATTATTGAATACTTTTGTTTTCACCAGAGGTGAAATTTTCGACAGTGTCGAATGGGTCATATTGCCTTTCAAGGAATTTAGGTAGTCACAGATATAGCCTGTTCTTTGGTTCTCTGAAAGCATACCCTAGGTTGTGTAATGCAAATTCTCCACACTGTATAGGGAATGTAGGCCAAATGGCCTTTTTTTATTCCATTAATGTCTTGCTCATCCCTCCCTCACTAGTTGTTTGATAGGCTATCTCTCTAGCCATCAATTTGTCTAGAACATAGTATGGGAGGACATGGAGGGAGGTGATGCTACCAAAAACCTTGATATATGTAAAATTTTCCTCCCCAAACCATATGGTCATAAAAAATGGAGGGTAAACCCTTGAAGCAACACTTCTTTTCCTTCTATACTCGATAATTTTTTTTTCTAAATTGTCAGACAAAATTTGTGCCAAAATCATTACAGTTGTGTTAACAACTGCATCTATTAACGACAACCACTCTCGGGGGAACTTAACACTATCGGTTCTGCCATATAGTCTACATAACATGGCCGCTGCAAAATTATGAGGGGGACAATTAGACGAAGTAATGTACATACCATTTTTGTCTTTCTTGATTTTTTCCTCAATATTTGACCAAGCCAAGGTGCAGTCTATTCGATCGTCATTCTCTTTGGCAAACTTCTCCACGAACTGCCTATTGTAGATGACTTGTGGCTCTGATAGGTGGTACATAAGTCGTAGGTTGTTTGGGGTAAAAGATCCCATAACCTCTTGGCTTCTTGTCTTGAATTCTCTATCTGAGATGTCGGCTTCATCAATACCCTATTTAACCATGTCAGTATAAGGGATTATCTTCGGGCGCGGGGCTATGCAGTGCAAAAATGAGCATGTTGTCTCTAACATGGAAGCGTCTGAGGAATCACGTCCGTCAACTGTAATCTTTTTTTGTAGAATCCTTGATTGTTCTTCCTCCAGTATATTGTACATGGCCTCCCATGTAGAGGTTCCTCCTTCCCTGTTGCATGTAGTATCCGTAAATAGAGGAGTCATTTCTGACTTCTCAAAGACGACTGCCTTTCCTTTCTTCACCATTTTTCTCAACAGTTTGCTCTGCTGATTTTTCCTAAAAGTGAAGAACAAAAGCTATTGGATACACAAAGATGAACGTAAAACGAAATAATGCAAATAGCTTGTAAAGGTGATAAAAGGAGTTTTATTTGAACGCACGTAAGAAGATATCATATCATGATAAATAACTTTTCACACATAAATGCAGTTATCTCTTACTAAATGCCCACTAATGCTTCGTTATCGCTTAGCTTTAATGCTCATAAATGTATGCATCATAAAATGGGAAGAACGCTTCTAGGGTGGCGAGCCTTTGAACTACGATGATAGCATTGTGTGATTTGTGAAGCAATATCACAGATCGCAATATCACATTGTACCTTTTCGCCTTTCTTACCTCCCATTGTGTTTTTGCGAGATGCAAGATGAGAGCCGCTCGTTAGTCATTTCAAAACGTAGCTACTTTCCAGGTTTATCTTATGTAAAAGACCCTTTTCACTGAGTGGCAGACCTAAAATATTTGCTTATGATATTTAAGGAGTGGGTCTAGGTCTTAATCGCATTTCGTAATATCAGCTCGTGGTAAGTATACGGTGTTCGTTTATATGTCTGAAATGAGATGCAATAAAGGTTACAACTCCATCGCAATTCCGTAGCTGGCATGTTTCGCAATAACCTTTTTTAAAGCGGATCCTTTATGAATGGTGATATGCAATGTGAGACTAAGCCTAAAAAGATTAAGGACTTAGTTTATGTCGGATTTTATGATAGTTTCGAGCATAGAGTCCTTATTTAATCATTTTACTTGATTTTGGAGGGTTAGAAAGGTCTTTTGGTGGTGCTTAATCATGTTATATGTGAGAAGGTAAGTATTTAGTAGTTTCCTAAAAAAAGGGGGTTTTTATTGTTATATTTGCTTTATTCCAAAAAATAAAAAAATACCTAAATTCTAATTTTTGTTTTTTGGATAGATTTTTTAAAGGGTCCCGATTTATTAACGTAATATTAACTACTATCATTAATAAATGGGGGATTGTTGAATTCCACAATAGGAAGAAGGATGGTTTTTGGAGCTTGGGGAGAGTTGAATGAAACCCAATAGGTAATGCAAAACCCTGATGGAGCTGGTGCATGAGTAAATGGCAGTTGAAGGAGGGAATATGACAAACAGTTGGATTGGTTGGGTACATTGGGATAAATGGACGATGGCAGGATAGTCTTGAGAAAGGTAATAGGAAAGGTGAATTAAATGGATCTGAGGCATCATATACCCTAGATATGTTGAGAACCATTGTTCTCAATGTTATGCATGGATAAAGGGAGTTCTCTTAACCTTGACTTTATGATATATGGTAATTATGTTGTGATTATGATTATGATGATGTCTATATATGTGTATATGCATGTACTTATGTCATTGTTTGACAAGGTCTTCATGGATCATGATTGTTTTATGCTAATGATTATATAAATATGTGTGTGTGTGTGTGTGTGTGTGTGTGTGCAATTGTCTAGCAGGGTCGTCAGAGATCATTCTTGTGAAGGAATGATTTCTTATGCAAGTGAATGACATGAAGAGGTTCTTGGTCTTGTGAGGAATCAAGTGGGAAGAGTATCCCTGACATATCTATGAGGTCAGTAGCATGTGGATATGAGTTGATATTATGTGTTTTTACTATGCCTATGTTTATGTTATGGACAGATAATGTTGAGGGGTACATCAACGGAATGAAAGTAGTGTGATCTGCAGCATGCTAGGATAAGCATGGATAGTGGAAAGACATTAGAAGCAAGGTTGCTTGGTAGACACAGTGTGGTCTCTAGATGTGCAGTATGGTGTTTTGTACATGTTGTACATGTTGTACATGTGGTATTGTGTTATGTGTATTGTGTAGACGTTGTATAATGACATGTGTATTCATTGTGTTGTACTTTGTGTACGTATATGTATTGTGTTGTACACTAGGTGTAGGTGTATGTGTTGTGTTGTACATTGGGTGCAGGTGTATGTATTGTGTTGTACACAGAGTGTAGGTATATGTGTTGAATTTTACATCGAGTATACATGTATGTATTATGTTGTACATCGAGTATACGTGTATGTGTTGTGTTATACATCCTGTATAGTTGTATGTATTGTGTTCTACATAGGGTGTAGGTGTATGTGTCGTGTTGTACACCAAGTGTAGGTGTATGTGTCATGTTGTACATCGAGTGTATGTGTATGTGTTGTACAATGTGATGCGACAAACACATATGGTATTGTTTGGGCCCTTGTTGTTTCTATTGAGGGTTGAGGCAGTTTAGTCTCGGGATACCCTTGTTGTCAATGTTGAGGGTTGGGGTAGTTTAGTCTCGAGATACCTTTGTTGTCGTTTAGGGTTGAGCCGGTTTAGTCTCGGGATGCCCTTGTTGCCATTGAGGGTAGAGACGGCTTAGTCTCATGATACTCTTGTTGCTATCGTAGGCAGAGACAACTTAGTCTCGGGATACCCTTGTTGTTGATGTTGAGGGTTGAGGCAGTTTAGTTTCCAAATTCCCCTGTTGCTTAAAGAGAAGAGAAGCAACTAAGTTCTTTTCAGGTTTGGCAAACCAAACCAATGTGTATACATGCTTAAAGAGAAGAGAAGGCATTGGGTACTTGCTGGGTTTGGAAATTGATTCAGTGTGTATACAGAAAGAACAAAGGTAGAAGCAAAGAACCATTTGAAAGATAAGTATAAGTATTTTATTTCAGTTTTCATTATGCATGCAATTTATGACTCTGATTTATGATGGTTACATGTGATCTATGATTTGATTTATGACGGTTAAGATTTGAGCTAACCGGATGTGATATGTTTATACATGATGATTTGATCGAAGAGTTAGTTTTACTTGTTGTGACAGGAAGTAAACAAAATTTCAAGTGTATCTTATTAAAGGACCATCGATGATGTATGATTTGAATTGTTTTAATTTATTTTGACTCTAGTGGGAATTATGTGCTTGGTACAGGAAAACGTGGAAATGCCCAAGTTTGGGTGGTTGGAAATGCTCAGTTTGGGTGGTTGAAAATGACTACAAGAATTAGTAGCAACGACAAAAGGAATTGGAACAGGCAACAATATGTTGGTAAAGCATTTAGGAGCAAGGCCATTGTAGGACATTGGTACCCAATAGTGTCCACTTATTTCCATGAGCATGCCATGACCGGTATGATGGATTTGAGGTAGGGATATGCCTTGGTTTTTGGACCTTTCGATGCGAGGTAACCTTTCCATTGGATGGATCACCTAGGATAGGGGATGTCGGGGAACTTGGAAGGTGAGTGACTGCACGGAAGGGGGTGACCAAGTTTCCCGAGGGGCTGTGTAGCAGAGAAGGGAAGGGCGGGGGATGGATTTTTTTAGTCATTAGCATTTACAGATGGAATAATATGCACATTGGGAGTGTGCCCTGGAACAATAAGTCAGTAATCGTTCATTGAGGGAACAAGTAGCACAAGTATCATAGCATTGTACGTTGGATGCAGGTTTGACCTTAGCAATGGATTATGGACTTCCTGGGAAGGAGATGAATCCTTGTACTACTTTTGAGGGTGGAGATGTGAGCCTTTTGATTCCCTTGTTGTAGATGCAGGCATCATATCCTTTTATTTTCTTTTTAAAGTAAATGTGCATATGTATATGTGTATGTGTATGTGTATGTTATTGTAAATATTGTATTGAGATGTGGCTATAAAGATCCATTACAATATAATTATTTGTTAGTTGAATCAAATGTGCATGTGTATATATGTGGTTGTTATTGTAAATATTGTAATGAGTTGTGTTATAAAGCTCCAGTAAACGGTATGATTGTCATGTTTTCAGCAGTGGTCATTATAAATATTGTGACGAGATGGGTTATGAAGATCCACAGGTAGTATGTTTTGGTTTTTAGTGGTCTTGTTGGTTATAGGTGTCAATGAACACCGAGGATGGTTTTCCCCTATGGGGGAGGGGTCTGTAACAACCCCAGGTTAAAAATTTCATATAATAAAGTTAATAAAGGCAAAATAAGACCAAGTTCATGGGACACTTATTCCAAGTTAAATGTTGGGCAAAACATCCTAGTGGGCATCGCAAGATGTTTATTATGGATAATGAAACTAGCAAAGGATTTGAAAAGGAAAAGTGGAAATTATTGGAATTTATTTTTGAAAATAAGGGAAAATAGGAGAAAAGGGAGATGAAAGGTCACAAGTTGCACGTGAGGGGGAAATTGAAGGGAGGAAAAATGAAGAAATTAGAGGCATCAATAATAAAAAGGCAACAGAACATCAGTCTGGGGCCTTTTTTGAGTTTAGTTTTGGAATTGCTTTCAGAGAGGAGAAGACCACCAGAGGAGGAAGCAAGCAAAGGAAAGAAAACAAAAAGCAAAGGAAAACAAAGGAAGGACAAGCAAGGAAGGATTGGATCAAGAAGCTTCAGCTGGAGGACTTGCAGGTATCGAGTTGCATGTATGATTTCCTTGCTAGTTCTGGCATGCATGCTACATGCATGTGTTTATTTATTTCATTTTTTTTCATTGGCATCAGTTTTTCCTAGTTTGACAGTGATTTCAGCCTTGTCTTTCCAATTCTTGGATAACCATGGTCTGATGGGATTCATTTTTGGTTGAGCTTTCATTAAGGGAATTTTGAGGTCTAAAATGGGCCTCCTAAGAAAAATATACAACCAAAATAAACTTGATAAGAACCAATAGGATTCAAGATGATGATGTCAACCATGGGGGATGATTCACCATTTTTGGAGTAAAAAAGTAAAAAGATTAAAAAATAATAATACTTTTTTTAACTCGTATTTTCAACTTATCTCCCCGATTTTTACTCAAATTTCAAGCAGGAGTGTTCTTTAGATGCAAAATTAAATTCCTCACCCAAGGAGTACCTATGTTGCAAACTTTTGATGGACCTTTCTACACAAAAAATGAGAAATACATGAAAAAACGTGATTGCAATCACGTTTTTAATGTATTTCTCATTTTTTCGTGTAGCACGGTCCATAGAAATTATGCAACATGGGCACTCCTTGGATGAGGAATCAAATTCTTCATCAAACGAGTGTTTCTGCTCAAAATTTGAGTAAACCCATACTAAGATAGGTTGAAAATAAGAGTTAAATAAAATTATTTTTCCCCTCTAAAATTTGATGATGTAATCTAATATTATTTAATTATTTCCACTATTTTTTATAATTTCCTTGGGAGGCCATTTTAGACCTCAAAACTCCCCTAATGGGATTTCTGGAAGGTTTTGGATGCAGGTGAGGTGGTATCAGGAAAATCCCAAGGCTTGGGGGTGGAGATGGTTTTCTTCAGGAAGCCCTCAACGGGTGGGTGGACATAGGAAAATTCCTCAAGGGATGGTGAAGGAATTCTTAGGTATCCAAGCTTGGTTTGGTTTGTCGTCTCGGGACCGGTTTAGCTTAGATCACGGTAGTGTGAGGGTGGAGGTGGTTTAACCTCTGGATTCCCTTGGTTGTTTATGTATTGGTTTACCCAATGAGATCCCACATTCATGCTTGGAGTATGGCATGGGGCTGATTGGTTGAAAGAAATATTTGGTTTAGCCCAATATATGGTCGGGTGGTACGTGCAAGTCCCTGACTTGGTTGGATTTTGCATATTTTAATAATATCTCTTTCCTCTTTTATTTCATGAGTAATTAAACTTATTATGTGGCTTTGATGGTTATTCTATCATTGTTATTGTTTTAGATATATGTTGGTTATAAGCATGGTTTCATGATAGAATCTAGTTATGGTTCTTATCATGTTTTTATTGGTAAATGAATGGTTATTGAATGCATGACCTAATAGATGTTATTGCTGCTATTAAGAGAGGGCATTAGACCTTCTTAGTGATTCTCAAATAAGTATCAAACCAGTAGGTTTAGATATGCATTCATAACCTGTAGATTTCATGTTCACCATATGTTTGACAAAATGGTTGTCATGGTTGAGCCTGGTTAATTCAATTCCTTGATCAAGTTTTGTATTAATGGCTTTGTCCTTATGTCATTCATTGTTCTAGAAAGCCTTATCAATTTCTGGGTAGAGTTCTGGAGACTAGCCCTGAAAAAGTGGCTTATATTCTGGGATCACATGCTCAGAACTAGGAAGTTTATACTGCATTCACTATGAGGTAGGGTTATCCATGCGACTGGAGGGTTACAGTGGGAGTCCATATCACTAAAAAGGCAATTTAACTCAAGGTCTAGGCACTTGGAGTGGTTTTTTAGCTCCTGGGGGTATTGTAGCTCCTGTGGAAGGTCAGTAGAGTTTTGGTTTGTCGATTCCACTTCCTTAATTGTACTTAGGAGGTTGAGTCATGTCATAGTATCCCTCAGCTCATGTTTACCTTGGCAGGCTAGTGGAAGTGGGTAAATGTGGGAGGGGTGGTTATAAATCTCCTACATGACTACTTTATTGGTCACATACTTCAACATAAGATGTGGAAGTATATAGGATATGAAGACTCTCATATGTGTGCCTTGAGAAGAAGAAAACCAATCTGTAACTATGGTAACTTCTTTGGCCTTGTCAATCATGCATGGTGCCTCAACCTCAAACATCTTGTGATAAATCACGATAATAAAGTGGTCGACTATTTTGTCATGTACCCCTCTATAATTGAATTCTGGAAGTAGCTTGCAATGGATGTTGACAAAGGGTTGTTGTATGGTCCATTTCCACTCTAGACCTAGAAATTCATTTTGGTCACATGTTCCATCAAGAAATTATGTTATCATATAGTACTCAGGCTACTTGCTTTGTTCAACCCTTTTTGTCTTTGACACATTTATTTGCAGTTTTTGCGCTAATTTGTCTAACCAATTAAAGATAATTCCTTCTAAAACAACTAGATTGAGCATATAAATCCATCCTTCTTCAAAGAACTTAGTGCTCTTGCAACCATACAATATACAACACATACCCATGAGGTATTGATAAAATTTCATTAGTGACTTTGCTCTATAGATTCCTTATGGCTTCTCGTGAAATTTTCATGGTTCTTTCCACCATGTCTTAAGGACATCCTTTGTACATAAATGAGACCAAGTTACGTATAACCTTCAAATCAATTATTCCTCTAGAATCTACAGCTTGTAATAAGAGTGAAGATCATGGGGCTGATATGTAGTGAGCTCTTGCCCACTTGCACTACTAAGAATCATATTCTTTGAGTCTAGATATTGCAGTATTTGTCTTATCTCTTCTACACATGGTAAATCTGTATATCTTCTAGAAACCATGTGAAACCTAGATCTTTTGATATTGACTTATACTTCTTTCTCTTCCAAGCCTTTTGGGACCTATTTCTCAATAAAATCTTTGTTTATGTTTTTCCATGTTACAGTGGTGGACTTGTCCATGACACCTTTGACACTACTTCTACTAGCCTCCCTTATTGGTCCTTGATGTGTGACTCGAGGCATCGTGTTAGTGGAAGATGATAAACTATTAAGCTTTGGATTTGCAATACCTGGAAGTGGAAATTCACTCATGGAAAAACCAAACCATTTCCACAAAATCACTTATTTTATCAAGTTTAACAATGTAAAAGACATTCAATAAGAGGTAATATTGCACTAATTCTAAGCATAAGCATGCAAGCTTGAGGCAAGGTGAATTTACTAGCCACTGGAAGTCTACTTTTCGCAATGGCAAGGAAGAGAGAATTACATAATTCACATGTCATGTGAACAAGAGATAAAGGTAAGAGTCATAGGCCTCAAAGTTGCACAACGTGCAATTGCAAGAAGAGAGTCTTCTCCTTTGCGCAAGTCACATTAGCAGTGAGTATAGGGATGCATGCTACTAACTAGAAGTGCCCAATGTGTAATTGAAAACTAGGTTTAGCACAGTATGCAAGCACAATGAGTAAGGAAATCAGGTCTTCTAACTAGGAGAGCACAATGTGAAATTGAAGAGAGGAAAATCATTTGATGTGCACATGTCACATTAGCATTGAGCAAGATGTGAGTACTTGCTACTTGGAAGAGAGAAATGCACTGGTGAAGGGATGGAGGCAAAGATCCTCTCGAAAATTGACTAAGTTTTATAAACAAACCAGCAAATAGTATCATGAGAATGAGAATACTAGCATGCATGTATTCATATATTCAACCGCAATTATGAATGGAATGTGAAAAGTCATGGAATGAAAAGAGACACTAAAAATGACACATCCAAAAGTGAAGCGACACATGTAAGATCTAAAATTAGCAAAAGAGACACTTGCAATGGGAAAAACAAGCAAAAACGACACATGCAAAAGCATAACTGACACATGTGAAAGTAAAAGCAAACAAAAGCGACAATTGAGAAACTTACCCAGAAAGTGGCACACTTGCAACCAAGAAAGCTCTATGTGCTCAAATAATGCACAAATATCCAAAGAAAATGATGAATTTGAGAATGAGCTCTAGGCTAGATTCCTTATATAGGGAGATCACAAATGCAATTGGGGTTAGGGTTTGCAAGTGCACTCAACACATGTCGAGAAACTAGGAGACAAAAATAAGTTAACTGCTACTTGTGATAGTGCTAACTTAGGAAAGTGCATTTTCATTGTCAATAACCATCACACATTGTATGTTCACAAGGAGTGCGCAATCACTTTCTCTGGGAACTGTGCAATCATTTTCCCTAGGAACCTTGTAATTCCTATTAGCAAGAGGTGTGTTTTATTGTTTTTCAAGAGTATGCATTGATTGTCTACAAGGATTGTACTCTACCTAGTGGAAACAAGTGTGCTCCACTGTCTCCAAGAAGTGCATAATCACTACTTGAAAGAGATGCACTTACGAAGCCATCAAGAGCTAGGCATGTGAAATCAAGTAGTTGTGACACTTAAGGGACCTCCCTCCACCATTTTCCAATGTTTTTCTTAAAGATGGGATTCCTTATCCAAAAAGCCTCAAATCTAAGGGGTTTCTAGGATTTCCTTTTCAATCTATGATCAAACCCATGGGCCAATGATCAAATTTGTAGCTTAGAATGATAGAGGTATTTACTGCAATGCCTATAAGGTTCAATGATTCTCCTATTACGAATCAATCTAATCTAAAGGCGATTTGAGCTTCTTTACCTCTCCATTTTTTATATTATGGATTCCATTGGTGGTTTCTTTCTCAACTAGTTTTAAGGAATCTATTATCTCCTTAAAGTGAACTAAATTTTAATTAATCCCTTATGTCCCCACTTTCTTTTCATTCAAATATTTTATCGTATTCAAATATCCTCCCAATATTTGATATGAATCCTAAACTAACCTATATATATTCTGCAAGCTTTGAACAAACTTAATTATTTGTTAAATAAACAAAATTGATGTACCCATAGGAATGCGAGCTTCTGGAATTTAGTCATAAGAGTTTTTTGGGTGGCCATGAAGTCTAATAAGATGGTTTCCGTAGGATTCCAAAAGATGGCTAAACTTCCCTAGACTCCACCTGCATCCATTGCAATAAATTGACAACCTTCCTAGACTAAATTTGCAATTATGTAAATTTTCTTACCACCACACATTATTTCCTATAACATTACTATTGTTGGAGTTCATGAATAATTTTATTCTTGAGAAGTATGTGCCTCATTTTCCCTTTCATAACTCTAGGATTCCATGAGGAAATTTTCATTGATATCACTAAAAGTTCTCCCATTTCACAAATCAATTGCTTGTTTCTCTTTCTTTCCCCTTTCTTTTCATCCTTAAAAGACTTTGTATTTTCTTTATTGTAGGTTTCTTTTACCCCTAATGAATAAGGGGTTGGGTTCGAATTACCTTTATGGTTTTTATGTAGATTTTTCTGAGATTTGATATAAATGTTTGAAATAAGTTGCACTTCCTTGTCTGGGATTGATTAGAGGTCAATGTCCTCTAGTTCCATCTCCTCTACCTCCTCAAATTCTATTGCTTCCTCCTATTTCTATATCATATCAACATCAATATTTGTATTCCTATTTTAGTTATACAAAATTCTTCTTTTGTATGGATCTTCTTACTTTTCACTTGGGACCTAGCTCAAATTTCACTACTTTCCCTCCTTTTCTTCTGTGTTATTAACCATATCTAGATCTGAGTTTGAGAGGGCTGAGTATCTCTTACTTTTCTTATGTTTTCCAATTATTTACTACCAACTCCCTTCCTATTTTTTATTCTTTTTTTTTACTCACTTGAACACATCTCGATCCTTCTCTATTTATGGCTTCGAGTGTTGTTGATATGTATTCAATGGAAAATTTCTTAACAAGTGCCAATTCTCATGACATTTCCTATATCTAGATGGAGTGTTCTTATAATCTATGTGATGGTTCTAAATATTATCTTGGTAGCTAAGACATATAGTTGTTGTTAGTGTCTAAGACACATTCATATATACACATATGTTGGCATATAATGTATACCTTCCTTGCTTCGTGGCTTCTTAGCACATAGCGAATGTTCGAAGGGCATTCTCTATCGCCTTTAGTATATCTTGATCTAAGAATTCCCAAGGAAGAGAATACGATATGATCTAAATCATTGTTGTTCTAAATTCCTCTTTATCGGTGCTAAACCCTTGTGTCTGAAATCTCGTGTATAACCTTCTCAAGTTGACGAAGTATGGGCCATTTTGGAAAACCTTGTTCATGTCCTCAAGATTATTGAAAATTGAAATGAAAAATCCTTTATGTCATAAATTTAATTCCAAAGCTCCTTTCAATTGTCAATTCTTTCAAATCCACCATATTATAGACCTATCCATATACTCTTAACCCCTATTTTTCAATTAAGGCATTGTCTTGCATATATTGAATCCCAACATGGCATTTTGGTAGGAGGGGGTCGATCCTCGCCTTTTATAGGGCATCATTCCAAACCCTAAAAGTTATTCATCTCGAAACCTAGAAACCCTATAATTCCTTTTGCTTTGCTCTTTTCCCTCAAACCTACATTTGTCAAACACCTAGATATATCAAATTTCTTAATGTGTACTTTTTTCAAATTATTTAATATGAAAGAATTAATAGATGACATTGAATTCAATGATCAAAAAATAGACATAATAAATTTGATCACTCTCCATAAATTGATGCTTAAGATGTATATTTTTAATATTTAGATTTACCATTTATAAATTTATATATTTTTTCATTATTGTCCTTTTTTGACCAATCACCTAATTTCTTACTAAAAGTTTACCATTCTTACATTTATATATGTCAACAAAAATATGGTGACACGTTACTTACACTATAAACCTTATTGACCTTTTAAGTTAGTAAAACTATGGTGAATTTGCAAGGCTAAGCAAAGAAAACAAATGCTAAAGAATTCTAAGTGATGTCTTGCCCTCTTAAGGTTAAATAGACCCTTTCAGTGGACATTAATCAAAACCATCGTTGTTTTGATCATTGTTCTTGTCATCGTTATCATCGTCGCTGTGGTAGTCATTTTTATGCTCATCATCGTTTCATCATTGTCGTCATCATTGTTGTCATAGCCATTGTCATCATTGTTATTGTAATTATCATTGTCGTCGTCATCATTATTGCCATCACCATCATCATTGTCATCATCTTCATTGTCATCAACATCATTGTCGTCATCATTGTCATCATCAATAATTTAATATTTTATTATAATATTTCTCCTCTCTTACAAGTTTGACCCAATCTCTTAATTTGTTTATTATATATTTTTAAATTTATTTATTTTTAGCAGTATTAACTCTTCCTAACTATATAAAATTATATCAATATTTAAAAAAAAAATAACATAACATTGTTTTTTTAAATTTCACAATTTATTTAAAACTTCTCTCTTATAAAGGAGAAATTTAATTAATATATATCAAATAAGAATTAATTAATGATGAAATTTATATAGTGGGAGTTGAACCAAGGTGGAGACGATAACACGAAAACTAAACTAATCAACCAAATTTTTATATTATTTATACATTTTTATGTATTCAAAAATTTATTCCCAATTACAACAAAGATTAGCGATATCACTCTAATTGCAGAATTAAAATCTATGTGGGGAAATAACAACCATTACTTCCCAACCACCCCAAAATCAAACACAATACGTTTACTAATACATCATATTTGGATTTTAATAATTAAACTCTATATTTTGCACTTAAATTATATTCCTATATATAAGTTTTAGTTAATAATTTAATGATTAAGGGAAATTCAACTATATTTATCTATATATATATATACTATATATAAATATATATACAGTATATATTATATATTATATATACTATATATATATATATATATTATAATCACAATATCTGTTAGGGGGACACAATGGTAGGCGAGAGGACACAATCGTTGTCTCCCAAAAGTTGGAAAAAAAACCCAAAGTTTGTCATTTCGAACAATTGTTTGGAACAATCTCGCAAGTATATGCAAGATCATGCCCTAATATGTAAATTCTTGGGCATATGGCCTTAGGAGAAGGACATTATTAAATGGATCCAAGTCAAATGGTCTCCCCAGGGTCATATCGAACTACGACTACGAGGCAAAGGTTTCTTTATGATGATTTTTGCATATCTAGAATATAAGAAGCGAGATTTTCAAAATGGAACATACTTTATGAACAGTGTCATATTGTTCATTCACTACTAGGAAGAATGCTACAATCTAGAAAAAGAACAATTCCAAGTTTCCCTGGTATGGCTCTGATTTTTCTCACTCCCAGAGGATTTTTGTGAACTTGATATCTTGGAAGGGATCAGGAATGCAATTAGCCAATTTGTTAAAGTCTCTGAAATAACAAAAAGAAGAAGGCATGTGGCATATGTCTGCATCGGTGTCCATATGAATATGTCACAACCCCTTCCGGAGTCTATATATCTGGTGTGTCAAGATTCTATCTAGACCTAGCCATTGGATTATGAATATGTGCCATTCAAATGTCTTCGATGTCATGAACATGGTCACATGTTGCCTGACTTCGCTTTTACTATCGTGGAAGAAGCCCAACATGCAACAAACCAAAAAGATGAAGAAGACTTCCAACATGTTGGCAGCAGGAGGAATTACCCCCCAGACCTCCACCTCTTCCTCCTAATGCTAGTCAAAGCCATCTGCCATAGGGATCAGGCCCTGTAACCCAATCACAAGAGAAACCCTCAACCAGAGGGAACAAAAAATTATTTTCTAATTCTGGAGATTCTAGAGCCAATGGTAGAAGACTTTGAAAAACCAACTCAAGTGCCTTCACAAGAAATGGAGGTGGATAAGAAAATATCATCACATCTGGACAAAGCAACACCCAAGAAGAAATTGTCGGAAACCCTAGAGGAGGATAGAAGACTAAAAGAAACCATTATTAAAATAACCAAAGTTTTGAAAAAGCAAGAAAATAATAATAGATTGGGACCAAAGGAATGCAAAATGTTGGAGTTATTTAGGGTATGGATCAAATCAGATGTAAATGATATCCCTTCAAATCAAATCACCCACTCTAGAACCTATTCATCTAATTGAGTGCTCTTCTGGTGAAACAGAATAGGGACATTAGAGCTATAGGCCCGAGTAAGGAAGGGGGGATCCTGGCCCTCACATACCCAGAGCAGAATGTTCCTAACAAAGGAAAACGTTGAAGGAGGAAATTAGGTAAGCAGATGAACTTCTTCTTAATATAGGTTATATGGGGCAATTGACAGATTATTTCCCTCAATCCCTACCTCTTTCCAAACATCTGAGGCTTAAATAGTAAGGGTAAGCTATGTTCGTTGAAGGAAAAAACTAACAAAGCTAATTTGGATATTGTACTTCTAGAAGAGACAAAAATGACAGCGGCCAAAATCTAGGAGGTGAGCAAGCTCTACTTGAAAAATAGTGAAGGGGTGATGTTAAATGTGATCGGGGCATCAACAGGCATAGTGGTGCTTTAGAATCCCAACAAAGTAATCTTTAAATATTGGATAGGTATGCAACACACCCTATGTCTATGGCCCTTTGTTACACAATATTTTTTCACACCTCCTGCACTTCCCTGTGACATACCCTGAAGTTCCTGAAACATGACCATCATGCAATGTACTCATTCAGATATGCACCTCAGATCCCCCCTCAAATACAGATTGGAAAATTCCTTGAGCTTCCCTTGAAGGAAATAGCTCTAAAACCCTAATTTCATAATCATCACTCTTATGAGGCTGAAAACTGTGATGGTTGCATGTTGCATTATACTCAACCTACGATGGCGTCACTCTGTTTTCTTGTATATCCATGATGATCCCAAAAAGGCAATTTTCCTAAATAGGATGAGAAGCTTCATGATCTAGAAGCTTCTAGAGCGGCAAGCTCGAGGTTGTTCAGTGTAGATGAAGTCGAGTTCTCCCAACTTGGCTTCTTGGTCTTATCCCTATGAGCTACCTCCTTGAGATGAGGGCCTACTCCTATATTTGGAGAGATCCTAACTCCCTTTCCCTACCTATATATTCATCCTCTCCCATTCCCAAATGGTTGGTCTATATCTATTTGCACCCTTACGCTAAGGTTGTGCCTATATGCTACTCATTTGGCTTGGAGAAGGAGTTCTTGGAGATCTTAGCTTGGACTTGAACATTCATTCAAGGAGAGCCTATTAACATCAAGGCTTGGTTGTATGCTTCCCCTTCTTTTCTATTTATATACAACTTCTGGTTCATTTTCCATTGATGTTTATGCTCATGTATCGTCTATCTTAACATTCCTTGATCAGTTAAGTAGCTTGCTTTTGAATATGCTATTTGTATTTGCATGCCTTGTTGTGTCTTGATCTCTTGTGTAGGTGCATAAACGCTATGAACAACAGGAATTAGCCTGTGACACAAGTGATTCAAGGTCTTCAACAAAGGAGGTCGAGATAGCATCAGAATGTGGTAGGCCATCTTCTTCGTTTCTCTTTTCGATTGTAACTTAGGAAAGTGTCCAGCAGATTGTCATGTAGGTTGCTAGTCCCACTCATTGGACTAGAGGGATCATCTTTGTCCATAGAGAGGATTTACCTAGACAACAAAATGTTGACTTTGTTGGGGAAGCTATGACCTTCTCCATCCATTTCTTCAATCAGATCCTATGACTAGTTAGACCAACTATCGATTTCTTGACTTGTCTGCATCAGTTTTGTTTTATACCATCATTATTACTACCTTAGAGTGCTAAGTATGGTTTGTTTTTTGGAATCCTTTTTGTTTTTTCCCATATTCCTCACCAATCGCGGGTTTAGCTCTAACAGTCGCGATGGCATCACAAGTTTTTACCTCTACAGTTGCGATGGAAAAAAATTCCTTCATTGTTTGATCGCATTGAAATCATCACTACTTTTGTCATACAAAGTAGTGATAATGACCCAGACCATCATGAGTTTGGCTATGCCAAGTAGCAATGGTAACCCAACCATCACGGGTTTGGGTATATAAAGCAGCGATGATCCTTGAATGTGAGAATTTTTAAGGTTTCTTCCTTATAATCCAATGTGTCTTGGCCCCTAAGGTCTTTTCCTATCCTGTATGATTGGATTTGTCAGTTTTTGATTGATTGTCTTGATTAATTTTCAAAATTTGTCTCATTGGCTTTGAAGTGAAATCTGATTGGGTTCTATGGTTTCTTGTCAATTGGAAATCACTCACTGCTTGTTGTTGTCATTGAGATGTTTGTTTTGTTGGTGGATTGAGTGTTGTTTTCTGTGGAAATCATTGGAAACATCGTTTTCCATACGTTTTAGCTTGTATTTCGAAATCTACTTTTTGTGAAAATGCATTAGATTAGTTGCATTGAAAAGTTATTTCTTGAGATTCATCATTGAAAATAGATCACGTTTTTCAGTGATTAAGAGCTAAAATTTGTATTAGGTGCATCAAATCATTCAAAATGAAAAGAAAAGCATAATTCATATAAATGTATCTTAGTAAAGTCAAAATTGTTTTGCTTTCAAAAAAGTTGCATTTAGGATAGTGAAAAGTGAAAATATTTTTTACTTTTGGTTTTGCATTGGAAGATGAAAGTGAAAGTTAGTGGAAGGCATGTTGTTTGATGCATTATTGATTGAAATTTCTTCCCTTGATTAGTTGAAATGAAAATTTTTCCTTTTCTCATATAGTTGCACCATAGGTGTTCAGGTGACATTGTTTTGAGCCTTAAAACCAAAACTTAATTGAAGATAAACATTAAAATTTACCTCAATTAACCTAAGTAGAATTTTGAACTTAACACAAATATCTAGAGGTCTAGGCTAGAGACGTGTCCCGACGTCTTTAAACATAGCAGCTATCATTAACTGCCTGCAGTGTATCCCGAGGGAGAAATCTCATCCCATTATGGAAGTATATAGAAGGTTCTCCATTACTTTCGGGTATATCGGAGGCACTTTAGTATGATAATTATATAGGTATGCTCTCATCGAGCGGTTCTACATTAGACATCGCTAACATGGACTTGTACTCCCCATATCATCGAGTATACATTGGGAGACCCCACTAGGTTGATATCTTTTAGCCACAGGTAACCGAGTCAGCCGCCTTGTAAACTTGATACACTGAACACAACATTCAGGGAGATTTTTTGTTGTACATTAAGTCCTTGGATTCAGATAAGGTGCATATTATGGTTCATGGATACTTGGTAAAACCTTTTGCCTAGATTACCCCTTTTTGATTTATTTTTGTTAAAGTTCTAAAATCAAATAATTGACCGCGGAACAACATCCTTCCTATGGAAATACTCCTTAGTAGATCTTAGGTTGATACCAATGGCAACATTTCCTTAGTCTACCAACCAAGGAAATTCCCCCGACGGGAGTCCTAGTCCTTTTCCTTCTTTTGGAAATGTTGGTGCTCCTTATATGGCAATGTTGTCCCTTCCTAGATTGACCATTGGTCTGCCAGTTTGGTTGTTTTCAACCTCGGTGGTTCTAAGTTTCCAAACTGCTTTCCAACCAAGTTCTCCTCCACCTGAACAAAATCAACCTCATGTTGATTCTAAAGTTGACCTCTCGGCTTCTTCTCCTATTTCTTCGCCTCGTTATTCCTTTTCGCCTGGTGAAATTTTGGATTCTACTAACCAGGAAGCTAAGAAGAAGAAGAAGCAAAATAAGCAAGGGGGTGACCTTTACCAATGCAACTAATGAAGAAAAATCTTCCAACCAACCCCAGAAAGTAAAATTCCCTTGCATGTTTGACCACCTTCTTTGGAATTGTCTTGGTATTCCCAAGGTCTTAGAAGTGTGGTCTACAGATTCACATTGACCTTTGTCATTAGCCTCTAGCAATCATGTTGGTGATAAACCTTCAACTAGTAACAGTTAGCCCTGTAAGTTGTGTGAAGGTAATCATCACGTTCACCTTTGTCCTCTTATGGATGAAGCTTCCATAGTGTTGAAAAAACTTACAACTTCTCAACCTCGTCTTCTGACTGGGTATCAAAAGTTTTCCCCTAATCCTTCACTAGTTGATACATTGATTGATCAAAATTCATCTTTGTTCAACCCCACTCTCTGTGAAAGTGAGTCTCGTGAATCTATTCTCAACCAACCATTGGTTGAGAAAATGGTGGACCTGACTCCACCTTCAGTTAACTGTACATTTCCGGTAGAGAGTGAACATCGTACTTCTAAGGTTCTTCTGGTTTCTTCAGTTTCAAATGAATTAGAGGGAAATCCTCTATTTCCCAAGGTGCGTGAGAGTAGTTCTCCTATTCCCATAGAGCAAGAGGGCAGTTCTCACGTTCCTACGACACCCCCTCCAAGTAGTTTGGTCGCTTCTTTTGATTAGAGTCAACTGGTAGGCTATCACCTTCCATCTTATGTGCCTTTCGATATTTCAGTACAAGCTCACCATATGGTCATACCTAGCATAGTCATAGTTGAGGGTGCATCTGTAAGCACTCTGTCCTCAACTTCTTGGCAAGCTTTAGGTTATCCTCGGCTTGTCCCTGTCACCCAGAATCCGTTAGCTTTTAACAAAGGAACTAGTGAACCATTAGGGATCCTTCCTAAGTTACATATTACTTTGGGAGGAAATATTATTTATATATATGTGATGGGTGTCCAAGGCCCTTTAGATTTTAATCTACTCCTTAGTCGTGACTATGTTTATGTCATGGCACCTCTTGTTTCTTCCCTATTTCGAGTGATGTGTTTCCCACATAAAGGAAGTGTTGTGATCATTGATGAGCTTACATTCATTGGTCCTGAATCAAATCACAATCAACCATCATCCCTAAATGGTTCTTATATGCAAGCAGTATCACCCTCACCATAGGTTAATTATGTGGCTAACTATTCCATGCCTACATCTACTAATGATCTAGTAGGTGGTGTAGTACGCCATGTACTAGGGGCATTGGAACTCAATTTTTCCATTACATTCCTGGACATGTATACCTTCCAAAGTGTTTTTCTCCCATCTTATGAGAACCCCTTGGAAGCCATGGCCTCTTTTGGTCTGTGATCAAGGGATATGGAGCAAGGTTCCTTGTCTTGTGCCAAGCTCGTTAAAAAATGAAACAAGGACCATGAGGATGGTTCTTTTACTATTTCAACCTCGTTAAAAAATGAAATAGGTGTCATGAGTATGGTTATTTTCCTATGCCAAGCTCATTAAAAAATGAAACAAATCCCCTTCCAATTCGAGTCTTTGATTAGATCTCATAAAATCACAGTTAAGTCTTTCACTTGATCTCGTAAGTGAACCTTCATTCCATCCACCTCTTAGTAACCAGAGGTCTACTTAGGTGAACAAAATGAAGCTTGGGGGCCATGTACCTCGAATTGAGTCATTATGATGGGGGCATGCAAACTTATCTCAAGCATATTTTATCTTTGTTTCAAGCTTGTGTAAAAATGAAACCAAACCCGAGCATAATTTGTTTCTGTTTCAAGCTTGTGAAAAAATGAAACCAACTTCAAGTATACTCAAGCATAGTTTCCGATGTTTCAAGCTTGTGTAAAAATGAAACCATTCCCACTTTACATCTTGTGATTGCCATTTTTATCAGTCGATTTTTGCCAGATGAGCCTTGGTTTTTCCATTCCATCGTACCATCTATTTGGTTGATCATACACTTTCACTTGTTTGTTTTACCTTTGCCTGGGGAACATCTATGATGAGTGGTTTTATTAGCCAACATCTTGACCTTTACATGTTTTGATCAGTTCCATCATCATCGGAACCAGTTGTTATCATTTTATACCACTCGTTCCTCCAGGTGGAGTCATATTTAAGCTCTTTTCTTACTCTCGAAACATGAAAATATCGTTGAGTACTTGTATTTTTGAACTCGTTAAATTAAATGAATTGACATATTCTCAGTATACATTTACCCCTTTTTCGAGTTGGGATTAACTATTTACGAAAAAGGTACACCTTGGTCAACATGGTCAAGAGGTTCTCTCGAACATTGTTTTCTACCTTTTCAGGTTAAAGAGACAAATTACGAAAAGGGACCTGGTGGAGTTTTCTTTTTCATCTCTTTTTCAAAATATATAAATATAAAAAAGACACCAAGTTACTCTTCCGTCAGACTCGTAAAAATTAAACAACGAAAGACTTGTCACCATGATGAGACTGAGTTTCTCCTTCCAAGGACTCATAAAAATTAATAGGATAGATTCATTCAAAAAATGAACTTATAAGACAAGCATATGGTATCCTCTTCAAGCTTGTGTAAAAATAAAGAGGTACTCACTAGAAATAGTGGGGAAAAGTGAAAGTGAAACATCTCCTGTATAGGCAGCATGTCGCTCTTGAACATGACACTTATTTGCATCTCATGTCAGGTTTGGGATGTCCTCGCTTAGTCACTTGTCTTTCCGGGTTTGGGTGATCCATTTTGCCTCTCATCTAACTATTCCACTTCGACGTTATGACCCTTGGTCCTATGTTGAGTCTAATGCTACCACACTCCGGAGTCGTGTCGCCAATATGTTCAAGAGAAGTCATATCTGTAGTTTACTCCCTATACATTTTTTGACCTTTTGTTACAGTCTTGGATCATATTCATTTCATTCCACTTTATTCCTTGTTTCGTGTTGATGATGGGGGACGCATTTGACGGGTCACTTCCTGTCAATTTCAACTCATTATCTAGGAAGATGACTTAGAAACTCCCTTTCATTACCTTATAGCTTGCATGCCTTAATGGAAAGTTCTTCACATCTAACGACGGATTTTCATCATTTGACTTTGATTGTGTGATTCCACGAGTTTTCGACTTCAACTTCATTATCACATTCACAAATTGTATTGTCGTACCTAGAGAGCCATTTTCATTATCGGTGGTTTCTCTCGTGCCTGTTAATGGTCCATATCATTGGTCGATAATCAAGTGATTTTCTAGAATGTTCAACTTCGACACATTCATTCAAATGTTAGAATTCTTACTTTGATCGGGTTGGGATGGAGCGCAAGACCCTGAGTCTTGTCTAATATTACTCAAGTTGCGTGCAGTTATGTATTATTCATGATTGTACACATATTTCTAATATACGGATGGTTGTGACCATACCGTGGGACTTTACATTTATGATGATCCTTCTATATTGGATGCCAGCGTCCATACCTTGGATCTTATATTTACAAATAATCTTTCTTTCTCATTTGGATGGTTGCGCCCATGCCATGGATCCTTTCATATATTCCTTATCATCCGGATGCCTGCGTCCATACCGTGGATTCATGTTTTGATATCAGATATGTATATGTATATGCGTCCTTGATTTGTGGGTCTCCTGATAGTGTTTGTCCTCATCCTTGCAAAAGCTCATAAAGAATCTTAGCCATCACTCCTCGTTCTACCTTCATGCTTTAGGGAGTATCTGTTACACAGTATTTTGTCACACCTCTTGCACTTCCCTGTGACATATCCCAAAGTGCCTGAAACATGACCATCATGCAATGTACTCATTCAGATACACACCTTATATCTTCCCTAAAAAAATGATTGGAAAATGCCTTGAGCTTCCCCTGAAGGTAATAAATCTAAAACCCTAATTTGAGAATAATCTATCTTATAAGACTGAAAACCATGATGGTCAACTATTGCATTATAATCGACCCATGATGGAATCGCTCTATTTGCTTGTATACCTGCAATGATCCCAAAAAGGCAATTTTCCCAAAGAGGATGAGAAGCTTCCAGAGCGGCAAGCTGGAGGTTGTTCATCGTAGATGAGGTCGAGTTCTCCCAACTTGGCTTCTTGGGATTATCCCTATGAGCTACCTCCTTGAGATGAGGGCCTACTCCTATCTTTGGAGAGATCGTAACTCCCTTTCCCTGTCTATACATTCATCCTCGCCCATTCCCAAATGGTTGTTCTATGTCTATTTGCAACCTTATGCTAAGATTGTGCCTATATGCTACTCATTTGGCTTGGATAAGAAGTGCTTGGAGAGCTTAGATTGGACTTGAACATTCATTCAAGGAGAGACTATCAACATCAAGTCTTGGTTGTATGCTTCCCCTTATTTTCTATTAATATACAATTGTTGGTTCATTTTCCACTGATGTGTATGCTCATCTATCATCTAACTTAACATTCCTTGATCAGTTAAGTAGGTTGCTTTTGTTCATCCTATTTGTATTCGCATGCCTTGTTGTGTCTTGATCTCTTGCGCAGGTGCATAAATGCTATGAACAACAAGAATGAGCCCATGACACAAGTGATTCAAGGTCTTCAACAAACAAGATCGAGATAGCATCTGAACAAGGTAGGCCATCTTCTTTGTTTCTCTTTTCAATTGTAACCTAGGAAAGTGTCCAATAGATTGTCATGTAGGTTTCTAGTCCCACTCATTAGGCTATAGGGATCGTCTCTGTTCACAGAGAGGATTTACCTAGACAACACCCTTCCACCCCCCAAGCTAAAGAAATTTTCCTCTGTTAGATCTCTAGCCTCAAGGCATGTTTTCCTAATTTTGCTTAAATCCTTAGGGGGGGATTCAATATGATTCAGAATTTAGATGAAAAATGAGGAGGAGTTAGGTGCCTTGACCCATGCTCAGTGGCCTTCAATGATATGATAGAGCATATGCATTTGGAAGACGTGGACAAAAAGAAGGGGTTGTACACTTGGAATAACATAAGAGCTGGCCAACAATAGTTGGTGTTCCATTTGGACAGGTTTCTTATCTCTGAAGGTCTGCTCCTGAAATATATTTACATATAATCTTCAATAATGCCTTCCCTGGGCTCAAATCATTGGTTGATTGGTCTAAATATATCCATTCATTCTTGTCCCAAAAACAGTCCCTTTAGATTTGAAGGCTTCTAGCTTTGCCATCCTAGTTTTTTGGAGAAATTAAAGGACTTATGAGAAGCTTTGGAGATACCATAAGGGTCCTACATACAAACCTTCCATAGGAAGTGTAAGGCTCTAAAACTGAGAATCAAGATCTAGAACAAAGAAAAATTTAGGGACGCCTTTGAAGCAAAAAGAAAAAATTGAGCCACAAATGGAGGCAATCCAAGAAAAAATCATATGTGATGGGAGAACCAAGGATTTTGCGGTCGAAAAAGGTATCCTTTTGAACCAACTGGAAGAGCATTTTCAACAAGAGGAAGCCTTATGGAGACATAATTCTAGAGTTCAATGGCTATGTGGGGGAGAGTGAAACTCTAAATTCTCCCATTGATCCATGATTAGCCACTGCCAACACAACCACATCACATCTCTCTCTTTCGGGGATAGAATCTATTTGGAGAATCGCCACAACATGGAGTGAGAATTTATCTCCTTTTTCTCTTCCTTTTTGGTATAGGAAGAGCATGACCGATCAAAGTACATTTCTCGTGTTACTCAATATATTCCCAAACTAGTAATGGAAGATCAAAATGAGGCTCTAATGTGAAAAATAATGATTGAAGAAGTAGGGAATGTGATCAAGGAAAAGCCTGCAAAAAAATCCCCAGGCCCAGACAGATTCACCTCAGAATTATTCTAATCCTGTTGGCCTTTTATGGGATCATAAATGGTATAATTGGTGGAAGAATCCCAGAGGCAAAGACACGTTTGGTCAGGTTTGAATGCTACCTTCCTCACTCTCATTATGAAATCCAAGGATGCAAAACTCATGGCAGCTTCCAACCTATTGCCTTATGCAATGTGATCTACAAAATCCTTTCCTTATTCCTCATCCATCGCCTGAATCCAATTCTACACCAAATCATTAGCTCAGAGAAATCAGGGTTTGTGGAGGGTTCTCAAATCATGGATGGAATAGTTTTGCCAATGAAGTCATACACTTGTTCAAGATTCATAATAAGAAGGGAATGTTGATTAAGTTGGACTTATCCAAATCCTATGATCGTCTAAGATGGTCCTATCTCCTCTTGGTGCTAAATGTGTTTGCCTTTGCAGATGACTGGATTCACAGGATCCGATCCATGATATCTACTCCTATTTTCAATTTTTCTTAACGGTGCTCTATCAGCTACATTCTGATCTTATCAGGGCTTATGGAAAGGGGACCCGATATCCCCATTGATGTTCATCATAACTATGGGAGGATTTGGTTTCCTGATCAAATCATCGAAGCAAGATAATGAGTTGAAAGGGCTTCACCTCCCAGGGACAAACATATCTATGACTCACCAGTAGTTTGTAGATAACAACCATTTGTATGGGGAGCCCATGGTCTAAGAGGAAATTACTATTGATGGGATCCTTGCAAAATTCCAAGCAACCTCGGGTATGATCATTAACAAATAAAAATCTCATCTCTATTTTTTGCATACTCCTAGACATGTGCAAATCAATTTAGCACGTTTACTAGGTTTCTCAATTGATTATGTTCCCTGAAATAGCTAGGAGTTCCTTTACTTACTAATCCCCTATGCATAGCATGTTGGAAGGACATTTTTACTAAGATCATGAATAATTTGTCCAACTAGACATTCTGGGTGCTTAATTTAGCAAGCCAAGCTACTTTCCTTAAGGATTTGCTTCAAGCCATCCTGATCTATCAACTTTTGGTTCTTCCTGCCCCAAAACACATTTATAGCGATTTGACTTCTATCTTCATAAAATCTTGTGCACAGAGAAACCCTACAAAATAAATGGTCACTTTTTGCCTCGAACAAACTTTTCCTTCCAAAAGATCATGGGGGTTTAGGGTTGCATGACCCAGAGAACTTAAATGTGGTTATGAGTGCTAAACTCTAGTGGCACTGGATCCAAGGAGGCACAAAACTGTGGAAACAAATCCAGACTCAAAATTATAGCCAGGGAAGATCTCATAGCATGCTCCTACAGGATCCCTCTTTTCCTCCTCGATCTGTCATCTAGAATTTGGCCTACTGTAGCAGCCACCTTATTCGTGGTCACCTCTTTTGGGAAATCAAGAATGGATTGTCCGCCCTCTTCTAGGAGGAATCTTGGTAGAAATTACCTTGCCTAAATATGGATAATTCCCTTATAGGCCTTAAGATGCTCTTAGACCATAGGAGTAATGGAACAATGGTAAACTACTGGAAAAAGAACACCAATCAAACGAATTGGAGAACCTGGAAATCTGATTGTGACTGACAAGTGGAGGTATCCTTGGAACGTTGGCAATTCTTGAATCAACAGTTGCAAGAGAGATGTATCCCAATTTCCGAGGACCACGACAAACTCCAATGGGGTTACACACTAGTGGGCTCCTTCTCCATTCAAGAAGCTTATCTCATCAAAGCTAACATCCATAATATGCCATGTCAGAGTAATTGGGATAAAATTAGGAACTGGAAACCATTGTCGAAAGTCTCTCATTTTGTATGGCTTGTTGGACATAAAACGATCTTAAAATGGGAATGATTTCATAAAAAATGTTTCACTGGCCCATCCCAATGCCCCCTATGTAAACATCATGAGGAAACGATGTCTCATTTACTGAATACATGCCAAGTTGCGAAAGAGGTGTGGGCTATGACTACTACCTGTAACAGCCCTGGTCAAAATTCCATGTCATAAAGTTAATAAAAGAAAAATAATAACCAAGGTCATGGGACACTTATTCCAAGTTGCATGTTGGGAAAAACATCCTAGTGTGGATGTTAATTTGGTTTATTATGGCTAAGAAAATTGGCAAAGGCAATGGCAAAGGCTTTGGAAAGGTAAAGTGGCATTAATTGGAATTTTATTTATGAAATTAATGGAAATTAGGAGAAAAGGAAGTTGAAAGGTCACATGTTGCATGTGAGGAAGAAAATGAATGAAGATAATGGAAAGTTAAGGAAATAGAGGCCTCAATAATAAAAATGCTTTTGAGGATCAATTAACAACCTTTTGTCAGTTCAGTTTTGGATCTCTCTCTCTATTCTCTCTATTCTCTCTATTCTCTCTATTCTCTCTACTCTCTCACACTCTTAGACACTTAGAATATTCTTGGAACACTCTAGCATTGGACGGAGTAAGGAAAAGGGAGGATAATAAAGCAAGAGGAAGTAAGGATAAATCAAGGAAGAGCGGGATTCAAGTGGCTACAACAGTATTACTTACAGGTATCAAGTTGCATGTATGATTTCCTTGCTATTTTTTGCATGCATGGTAAATGCCTGTGTGTTTTTTATTCTCTTGATGTCATTAGAATGGGTATTTCCAGGTGTGGAAGTGGTTTTTAGCCTTTCCTTGCCATTTTCGGATAGTCGTGGTGTGATGGGGTTCTTTTGTTTTGGTTGAGATGGATTGTTGGATGGTTTTCGAAACTGAGTGAGGTGGTCTCATGGGACGAACACAAGGCTTAGGCATCCCTAGACCAGTGAAGATGGGATTGCAGTAAATCTTGATTTTGTATGACCTCGTTAGTCCCAGGAATCCTCAACAAGTGAATGGCGAGATATACAGGAAAGCCTAGAGGTGGAGATAGAAAAATTCCTCATGATTTAGTTGGAGAGTATGAAAATTTGGAAGACCCAAATTTCTACTGCAACAACTGATTCAGTATCTTCTAGTTGTTAAATTACTAAACAAATTATTTACTACATCCTACAACAAATATCGAAACTAATACACTGCAGCCTTCACCAATTGAATTAAATGTAAAAACAAGAAACCATGTAAGAAATATATACACAACACATGACACCGTTATTTTTTTTTTAATTTCCCCAGAAAAACCTAATGCGGGAAAATTGGTGCAGCAACTGAGGGTTTGTATTATTAAGCAGTAGTTTTCTAAATACAATGTTTGGATGCCTTAATGGCTATCCAATATACAGACTCCAACTGGCAGAAGATTAGTGAGAAAAACCTCACACTATCACTGGTGATTTGACACTGATCCAGGCCCTGGATGGTTGGCTCCATGCTAGCTCTGCACAGCTACTGCGTCAACCTATTTGGGGATCTGTGTCACCCCTTCCCAGATCTCCAGTTGTCTAGAGCTTCGTTCCTCTATCTCTCTGGTCTCACACCCCAGCTTCTAGCTCACGAACTCGACTTCCCAGCTGAATTTCAAACTCTCTCTAAAGCTCTGCAATGCCTTTACGTGAGCTTACATTACCCAGCATGGCCTCTGCGCTTCCTCTTCTAGACCTCTCTCTGCCTGCTTCCTCTTCTAGACCTCTCTTTGCCTCCTTTATGATGTATTCTCAGATCAAGAAACTCTCCAACTAGAACTATCCCTGCCCCTCACTGCAAGAAATCACTTCAATCTTCTCTCTAGCAACTGTTGCACTGCCCTCTCTGAGAAATTCGATCTCTTGATCTCTCTCAGATGTGTTTTTCAAATGCCCATGGAATTCCTTCTTATAATCCTCCAGTTGAGTAATCAACGACCTAGATTAGATTATAATCAATGGCTCATATCATTTGGACTCAATCTTTGTCTTCTTCTAGAAATTTCACCCTCAGTTTGATTAATAACCTTTAATTATTTTAATTCCTAAGTTTAGACTTAGGCATCCATTAAAAATAATTAATTATTTTAATGAAACTGTCTCCGAGTGGAATTTTCCAAAACAATTTCTGGGTATTGTGGAATACATGTGTCCTAGCCTCCCTACAAATTTTGAGGCTTAGGGAACATTTGATACTACCAGAAATAAACACTACCTCTTGTTGAGGAATGTGCTCTAATAATGCAACCTGTTGAAGCATAATCCTTCTCTATAACATCTCCCTCTGTGTTGCTGATGTCTGACATTATTGCCCACCAATTACTACGCAAATGCTACATCCACGTTGCTTTTTACCCTGCCACTGCCAACTCTGTATCTATGTTGTTGTTGGCACTTTCACAACCAACACTACATCTACACTGCAACCTTCTCCAACTGTGCAATGGAAAAAACATCCAAAATTACTGAACAAGTGTTCAGCATGATGGATCTATTGTTGGAGTTTTGACTGCTGCTAGTCTTTGTGTTGACCATGTGAAGCCTCTATGTTTCTATTGACTCTGCATTATGCCTACTGAATTGCTATCAACTTTTCTCTGTGTTTCTCAGTTTCTAGCACACCTAGCCACTACAACTGTCACTCTAACACTCCTCTGCATCAATTGATCCTGGTCCATCTTGCTACTTCTGATATGGGCTCCCATAGCAAGGTATTGATCCAAGAGGTGGAATCCTCAAGGATCCTACCCATCTGTAGTTCTTTCAAACTACAGTACTAGATCACCCCACCTCTCCCCTGGAGGTATCTCGGAAACCATGGAAAACTCCTCCTCCTCGATCTTTGCAGGTGTAGCCTTCAAATCATGCTTCTCATCATTGTCCTTCTTCTTGAGAGGACATTGTGTAGCATAGTGACCAAATTCATCACATCAAAAGCACTTGATCTTCAATACATCCTTCTTCCGCCTTCATTGCCCCTTAGATGCAAGGGCTTCATTCTCTTCCTCCTCCTTTGGCTCTGTCCCACTACTATTGTTGCTATCACTTTTGCACTTGACTAAGTCTCTCCTCATCTCTTCCTATTGAAGGGCGGCCCACATCCCTTCCCAATTTTGTAATCTCTCTCTGCCCAGGATGCTCTAGACAAATACTTTCCATTCTTCTAAAATAGAATTCAAGGCCATCCTTACCATCTCGGTAGGTTGAAGTGTTGACCCCACAACTCCCAATGAGTCTCAGATTTCCTGAAGCCTTGTTAGGAATGGATCAATGTGTTCCCCCTTCTGCATCTGCGTCGATCTCATCTTCTGCTCCAAGTACATCTTTTGCTACTCGCAATATCATTCGTATAGCATAGCCAATGCTTCCCACATTTGTCGGGTAGTATCCTTGCCGGTAATGTGACAGACTACGTGGTCTCTCACCCCATCAAGGATCAACCACTTGGATTTTTCCATCTCACCTTTATACTTCTTGAGTGGATCTAAATCTGTGTGTACAACTACCACATTTGTCGACATATGCTTTGAGATCATGCTCATCCAGAAGGCAAGATATCCTAGCTTTCCAGATCACATAGTTGGATGCACCATCCAACTGAGCCTGGTCTCTTAACCCACTAGCTGCCATCTCTGCCAACGAAATGTTGAACTGCCTCCTCTCTCCTCTGCTCAGCACTAGGCTAGCCTACACACTCCCTATGGAGTTAGTAGATATGCTCCTCTTTGTTTCTGCTCAGTAGTAGAGAAATCAAATTTCCTGGCTAGGAATTGTCTGAGGGAGAAATTCCCTCAATAGTGTCTCCTTCTTCCTTTTGATGCTAATATTTTCCGTTGAAAATTTTGCCCTTCTAGCCTAGACTGTGCAATCCCTCTGGGGATTCAATTTCTTGACTACGCAGTACTTTGACTTCCCTCCTTCTCTTCAACGTTGGGCTCTTCTGGCTCTACTCTCTTGCTTCACCTGCACTCTGATACCATGTGAAATTTTGGAGGACCCAAATTTCTACTACGCTAACTAATTAAGTATGTTCTATTTGTTAAATTACTGAACAAATTATTTATTGAATCCTATAGAAAATATTGAAACTAATACACTATAGCCTTCACCAATTGAATTAAATGTGGAAACAAGAAATTGAACAACAAATAAATACACAACACATGACAACGTTATTTTTAGACAAATGTCCCTGGAAAAACCCAATGCGGGAAAACTAGTGCAACAACCGAGGTAGTTTTCTAAATACAATCTTTGGATGTCCAATACAGAGAATCTCACTAGTAGAAGATTAGTGAGAAATACCTAACACTATCACTGGAAATATGACACTAATCCAGGCCCTAGAAGGTTGAACCCATGCTCGCTCTGCGCATCTACAACGTCAACCTACGGAGTTCTGCGTCAACCTCTCTAGGGATCTGCATCACCTCTTCTCATATCTCTTGTTGTCTGGAGCTTCATTCCTCTGTCTATCGTGTCTCATACCCCAGCTTCTGGCTCAGGAACTTGACTTCGCAACTGAATTTCAGACTCTCTTCGAAGCTCTGTGTTGCCTCTACGTGAGCTTACACTGCTCAATGTGGCCTCTGCGTTGCCTCTTCTGGATCTCTCTTTGCCTCCTCTATCATTTATTCCTGAATTAGGAGACTCTCCAACCAAAACTATCCCTGCCTCTCACTGCAAGAAATCACTTTGATCTTCTCTCTAGTAACTGTTGCGCTGCCCTCTCTGAGAAATTTTATCTCTTGATCTCTCTATGAGGTGTTTTCCAAATTCCCATAAAAGTCCTTATAATCCTCCAGCTAAGTCATCAACGGCCCAGATTAGATTATAATTAATGGCTCGGATCATTTGGACTCGATCTTCGTATTCTTCTAGAAGTTTCACCCTCAGTTTGATTAATACCCTTTAAGTGTTTTAATTTCCTAAGTTTAGACTTAGGCATCCATTACAAATAATTAATTATTTTAGTAAAAATATCTTCGGGTTCTATTTCCAAAAATGATCTTTGGGTATTGTGGAATACATATTTCCTAGCCTCCCTACAAATTTTGAGGCCTAGAGCACATCCTATGCTACCAAAAATTATCAGAGAGAGCCAGAGGAATCCATGCTTCTATAGGCCTAGTGATCCCTAAACCAGTATATGGTGGGATTGCGGTAAAGCTTGGTTGTATAAATGGGGGCTTGCGCCTAGGAATCCTTGGTGAATTGCAGTAAATCCTAAGGAAACCTTGGTTGTTTTGTTGTAAGTCCCACATTCATGCTTGGAATATCGCACAAGGGTGATTGGTTGAAAGAAAGATTTGGTTCAAACCAATCTATGGTCGGGTGGTTCGTGGAAGTCCCTAACTTGGTTGGATTATGAAAACATTAATAAGAATTCATTTTCCTTTGATATTTCATGTGTAAATGTACTTGTTAATATGTGGTTTTTATGGTCGTTTTACTCTTGTTATTTTGTCTGATATACATTGGTTATAAGCAGGGTTCATGATAGACTTTGGTTATTGCTCTCATCATGATTTGATTAGTACATGAAATATGAATTATTATATGATCTAATAGATGATAATGCAACAATTTTGATAAGGCATTAATTCTTCTTAACGATTCTAAGATAAGTATGAGACCCCTATACTCAGATCTGTGGTTATGACCTGTAGATTACATGTTTGTGATATGTTTGAAGAAATGCCTGCCATGGCTAGTAGGGTTCAGATCAAATATTTGTACATATGTTTGCAATATTATCTTTAATTCATTGTTATTTACCATTTATGGAAGTTTCATTAAGTTTCAAGCAAAGGCTTGAGACCTAGCCCTTAAAAAGAGGCACAGAATCTGGTGTCGTTGGCTCAGAATTGCCTCAAATGGGCCATAGTTGCATGCATGCCTTGTTTTGGGAGTGACCGAAGGGTCTCATTCGAATGCATGGGTCTTCATGGGAGTGACTGGGGGTCTAGATCATCAAAACATCAAGTTATATCATGGGTTGGACACCTGGAAGGGTTGGTTGTCTCATGAAGGTTTTTTAGCTCCATAAGAACGCCAAATTGGTTTTGTTTTATAATTTCCACTTCCTTAATTGTCCATGGGGTGTTGAATCACATCATAGTAACTTTCCATGGCATGTTTACACCAGTGGACTAGTTAGCTTAGGTAAATGTGGGAGGAGGGTGTTACAAAGTAGTATCAGAGCATGGTTCACCCCTTGGACTGGATGGGCGGAATGTGTTGGTCATGCATACATGTTAGTTACATATGTGCTCTTTATGATTGTTTTCTATGTACATGTTGGGTGGGGATGGTTGAAATTGTGTCACCATGTGAAAGTAGATGGAGTTGTTGATGGGTGTATTTGTCGTGAGTGCGTGTCGGTTATGCACTTGTTATTCATGTCAATGTCTATACGTCATTATGCATACATTAACATGGTTATAATTGTACTACATGAGGCCATGGTATGTGGTTGGGATAGTCATGCATGGTAACTAGCTTATGGTTGAGGTGATGTTTATATGATGTAATGATTATGTTTATACATGAGACGAAATATCCTCCCCTGAACTATATTGAGGTATATTGATTATGCTATGTTTTGGTTTAAGGTGACATGGTATAATTGTAGGAAGAAAATCAAAGATTACTAGCAATATGGTTGAATACAGTTCATGAGACTCTCCCTATGGATTAGATGAGAAACATGGTTGTGGGCACTCTTCTAAATTAGCAGACACATTGAGAAGTTAGAAGGCAGAAATAAGAAGTTGCAAAGCTAATAATGACAGAATCATTCAGGAACATGAGAAACAAGCATAGGTTAATGTAGTTATCCTTCAGAGTTTGTCATATTTGCAGAGATAGGGACCACTTAGGATCAGTCATGGGTCAAAGGATAGGACTAATGGGACAAATAGCAGTAGGTCTCATGGTGGGCACAAGTCGGATAGGGACGAAATGATCAGAGATGGTGAGTTCTTGGATACATTGGATAGGAGAGCTGATGGACATAGGTTCTATTCTAGTTCTGGTTCTAATAGGTACCATGGTCATCATCTTTACAGGAGGAGTGATAGGGGATATTTTCCAGATGATTTCAAGAAATCCAAGCCACCTACCTTCGATGGAGATGTGAAGAAACCGAAAGATGCATAGGCATGGTTACTCCGGATGAATAAGTTCTTTGAGTTGCATGATTACACGGAGAATATGATGGCTAGAATAGCTATCCTCGACTTCAAAGGGAAAGAAAACATCTGGTGGGAAGATGTGAAGTGGGTTAGAGATATCAGGACAGAAAAGTTGAGTTGGCATGAATTCAAGGTACTTTTCAGGAAGAAGTACTTGTCAGAGAGGTACTACGACCATAAGGCCAAGGAGCTTATGAGCTAAATATGGGATTAGTGGCGAATGAGGAGTATATGACCAAGTTACTGGAGTTATTGAGGTACGTACCATATCTTAAGGATGAAAAATCCAAAGTTTGGAGATTTGTCAGTGGATTTCCATTAGCATTTAGAAATCAGATTCAGTATGATGAGCCTCGGTCACTTGAGGAAGTCAACGAGAAATTGAAGAATTGTTGTGAGAAATCAAAATGTAAGATATAATATCAACAAGGTTGGAAAGGGAAAGACAAATCTAAAGGTAAATGGCAGTCGAAGTGAACAAGACCTTAGAATGCAAGTGAGAAAGAAAATGTTGCACCTTACAAGAAGTTCAATGGACCTCAGCATGGAGAAATGCATATTAAAGGTGATGGCAAGGGATCATTGCAGTGCTGGACATGTGGTAAGGAGCATCTTAAGAGAGATTGTCCACAGAATCAGGGTGGTAGGACTCAGATTTACAGTGCACAGGACATACAGAAAATTGGGGATGTTGGGTAGAGAATTCCACGGATTTGTGCAACACTGGATAAAAGGCAGGAGGATCACTAGGCATCTATTATCGAGATGGACGGTAAGGTTTGTGATCAAGTTGTTTCTATTTTGATTGACCTTGGATCTAATTATAGTTATGTAATTCCTAACCTAGTGGATAAGTGTGATTTAAATAAAGAAGTGCATACATAATCTTGGTTAGTGCAGTTGGTTATAGGTGCAAAGAAGAAATCTCATCATTGGGTAAGAGCTTGTGCATTCGAGTTGAATTCTATTCATACCTCAACACATTTGAATGTATTGTTGTTGGGATCATATAGTATGCTTTTGTGTATGGATTGGTTGTATCTTCATAGGACTAAGGTGGACTGCTATGACAAATCTATTGAGTAGTTGGATGACAATGGAAAATAAAGAATCTTGCAAGGTAAGAAGAAAGCTACATCAATTAGAATGGTGATAGTTATGAAGGAAAAAAGTAGTCGCGGGAAAGCATGTGTGTTATTTGCAGAGCATATATTAAGTGATAAATGTAAGGATGTTAAGGATGTAGAAGTTATGAAGAGGTACCCGATCTTGCAGCAGTTTCAGGGTGTGTTTCTGACAGAGATTTCAGAGTTTCCACCTCATATAGAAGTGGACTTCTCTATTGAGTTCATACCAAGGGAAGCACTAGCATCAAAGAAACCATACAAGCTGAGCACACCAGAGTTAGTAGAGCTGAAGTTGTAGTTGAAGGAAATGCTTGACAAGGGATACATTAGGCCAAGTGTGTCGCCTTAGGGTTCACCATTGTTGTTTGTGAAGAAGATGGATGGCACTCTTAGATTATGCATTAATTACAAGCAGTTGAACAAGGTGACCATCAAGAATAGGTATATGTTACCGAGGATTGATGACTTATTCAACCAGTTGAAGGGAGCAACAATGTTCTCGAAGATTCACTTGAGATCCATATATCATCAGGTACGCATTAAAGAAGAGGACATCTACAAGACTACTTTCCGGACCAGGTATGGGATTATGAGTTTGTTGTAGTTACATTTGGATCGACTAATGTTCTAGCTAATTTTATGCAGTTGATGACAAATGTGTTGTGTCCTTATTTGGACAATTTTATCATTGTGTTCAATGATATATTGATATATTCTAAGAATTAGGAAGAGCATGTCAAACAATTAACAACAATATTGATATTGCTAAGAGAGAATTAGTTGTATGACAAGCTTAGCAAATGCAGTTTCTTTCAAAGAGAGTTACATTACTTGGGACATGTTGTTTCCAAGGAAGGCATAACAGTGGATCTAGAAAAGATCAGAGCTATCATGGAATGGGAATCTCCTAGAAATGTGGATGAATACAGATCATTCATGATGTTAGCAGGTTACTATAGGAGGTTCATCGGGAACTTCTTGCGCATTTCTTATCCTATTACACCATTGCAAATGAAAGGTCAGGAATTTGAATGGACCAAGGAATGTGCAACATTTTTTGAGCAATTGAAGCAGTTGTTGACAAGTGCTTCAATCTTAAAGATTGAAAATCTAGACAAAGAGTTTGTGGTGTGTACATATGCCTGCAATAGAGGACTTGGTGGAGTCTTAATGCATGAAGGATGGGTAGTGTGTTATGAGTCACGGAAGCTAAATGAGCATGAGCATAATTATCTGACACATGATCTTGAGTTGTAAGCAATCATCCATGAATTGAAGATGAGGAGGCACTATCTTCTTGGCAGGAGGTTTGTATTGATGATAAATCATAGTGGATTGAGGTATTTGTTTGACCAACTGAATTTGAATGTCAAGAAAGTTAGATGGTTGGCCATGATCAATAAGTTTGACTTTGATATCTGATACATTAAGAGAAAGGAAAATAGGGTTGCAGATGCACTTAGCAGGAGAGTGCTGGTGAATCATATAGCAACTATGAGTTATTATGGGATAGACTTACAGGATCGAATCTTATAGGCAGGATCATAGGATGACAGGCACATGGAGCTTAGGCACAGGATACAATAGGGTACAAGTGATCAGGATGTGGACTATCGTCTCACAGCGGATGATTTGGTCAAATTTAGGGACAATATCTATGTGTCGAATGACATTGAGCTCAAGAATACTATATTGCGAGAATTCCAAGAAAAATCGTATTCACAAAACCCAAGTTACCAGAAGACATTGACAATGATGAAGAAGTTTTATTATTGGCCAAATCTGAAGAAGGAAGTGGCAGAGTTTGTGGCTAGATGCTTAGATTATCAACAGGTAAAATTAGAATGTAAGCACCCAACTGTAAAACTACAATCGATTATGATTCCACAATGGAAATGGGAAGTCATTTCAATGGATTTCATCACAAGTTTTCCAAGGACATCTAGACAACATGATTCTACCATGGTTATGGTGGACAGGTTAACAAAGGTAGAACACTTCATTCCAATGAAGTCTACATATTCAGACAATGATGTAGCACAGGTCTTCACCAGAGATGTAGTGAGGTTGCATGGTGTTCCAAGGAAGATTGTGTTAGATAGGGATGCTAAGTTCACTTCCAGACTTTGGAAGGAGTTGTTTGCAGGATCGGGCACAGAATTGGCCTTCAACACAACTTATCATTCAACGGAGAGGGTCAATAGGATATTGGAGGAAATGTTGAGGATGTATGTGATGCATCAGCAAAGGAAATGGGAGGAGTACAACCATCTCACAAACAGATAGATCAACGACTTAAAAATTATCCTCTTCGAGGGGGAAACCTCCTTTACATTACATAAATGAATGATTCTTGGATCATACAAATGATAGTACCTCATTTGTCTATATATATATATATATAGGGGTCTAAGGGGTCACAATATAATCAAAGCCTACATAAAAATAATAATGCAAGGGCACAACAATAACAATAGTGACCTTCTATGGGGTACAACAATAACAATATGGGGGTTACATGGTCACAACAATAACAATAATGTGGGTACACTAGTGTTATAGGGACCTAACATGTATTCGCTAGTTTAGCGAATTTTTTTGGCATATGTTTTGGTATATGTGTATATGTATATATGTATATGGATGTAAATATCGCCATGAGTTGTGTTATAAAGCTCCAATAAGTGGTATGGGTGTCATGTCGTTATGGTTATCATGATGTTATGTTCCTCATGTTGGTTTGCTTCTCAATAGGATTATCATTGTAATTACTGCACCGAGCTAATTTATAAAGCTCCATAGGCAATATGTTTTGCTTACAAGAGTCTTGTTAGTTGTAGTTGTCATTGAACACCGACGATGGAGTTCCCCCAAGGGGGAGGGTTATGTAATAGCCTTGGTCAAAATTCCATGTAATAAAGTTAATAAAAGAAAAATAATAACCAAGGTCATAGGATATTTATTACAATCTGAATGTTGGGAAAAACATCCTAGTGTGGGTGTTCATTTGGTTTATTATGGCTAAGGAAATTGGCAAAGGCAAAGGTTTTGGAAAGGCAAAGTAGCATTAATTGACATTTTATTTATGAAAATAATGGAAATAGGGAGAAAAGGAAGGTGAAAGGTCACAAGTTGCATGTGAGGAGGAAAATGAAGGAAAATAATGGAAAATGAAGAAAATAGAGGCCTAAATAATAAAAAGGCTTATGAGGATCATTCCACAACCTTTTGTAGTTCAGTTTTGGAGCTCTCCCTCTATTCTCTCTACTATATCATACTCTTGGACACTTATAATATTCTTGGAGCACTATAGCATTGCAAGAAGTAAGGCAAAGGAATGACAAGAGAGCAATATGAAGCAAGGATAAAGCAAGGAAGAGCAGGATTCAAGTGGCTGCAACATGATTACTTGCAGTTATCGAGCTGCATGTATGATTTCCTTGCTAGTTTTGACATGCATGGTACACGCATGTGTGTTTTTGGTTCTTTTGTTGTAATTGGCATGGGTCTTGTCAGGTGTGGCAGTGGTTTTCAACCTCGCCTTGCAATTTTTGGATAGCCATGGTGTGATAGGGTTCTTTTGTTTTGGTTGAGTGGGATTGATGGATGGTTTTCGAAACTGAGTTGGGTGGTCTCAAGAGAGAAACACGAGGCCTAGGAATCCTTGGACTAGTGAAGGTGGGATTGTGGTAAAGCCTGATTGTGTATTCCCTCGTTAGGCCTAGGAATACTTGACCGGTGAATGGCAAGAGATACGGTAAATCCTAGAGGGTGGAGGATTTTTGGCCTAAGAATCCTCAACCGGTGAATGGCGAGATATACAGTAAATCCTAGAGGTGGAGACAGACAAATTCCTCACGGTTTAGGTGGAGAGATCCAGAGGCATCCATGCTGGTATAGGCCTAGTGATCCTTGAACCTATATATGATGGGATTGCGAAAAAGCCTAGTAGTGCATGTTTATCGTTTGGGAATAGGAATCCCTTAGCGAGATTGTGGTAAAGCTTGGTTGTATAGATGAGGGCTTGGCCTAGGAATCTCTTGGTGGATTGCAGTAAAGCCTAAGGAAGCCCTGGTTGTTTGGTTGTCAGTCCCACATTCATGCTTGAAATATGGCATGAGGGTGATTAGCTGAAAGAAAGATTTCGTTCAGCCTAATCTATGGTCGAGTGGTTCGTGGAAGTCCCTAACTTGGTTGGATTATGCATACATTAATAAGAACTCCTTTTCCTTTGGTATTTAATGTGTAAATGTACTTGTTAATATGTGGTTTTTTTTGTTGTTCTACTCGTGTTATTCTATTGGATATACGTTGGTTATAAGCATGGTTCATGACAGACTTTAGTTATGGCTCTCATCATGATTTGATTAGCACATGAAATATGAACAAGTATATGATATAATAGATGATAATGCATCTATTGTGATAAGGTGTCAATTCTTCTTAACTATTCTCAGATAAGTATGAGACCCTTTTGCTCAGATATGTGGTTATGACCTGTAGATTACATGTTTGTGATATGTTTGACGAAATTCTTGTCATGGCTTGTATGGTTCAGATCAATTCCTTCTACCAATGTTTGCATTAATAGCTTTAATTTATTATTATTTATCATTTTTGAAAGTTTCATGAAGTTTCTAGCAGAGGCATCCGATGTAGCCCTGAAAAACTGGCACAAAATTCAGGGTCACTGGCTGAGAACTGCATGAAATAGGCCACAGTTGCATGCATGCCTTGATGTGGAAGCGAATGGAGGGTCTAAATCGCATGCATGGCCTGTCATGGGAGTGACTGGGGGTTTAGATCAACAAAACATAAATTTTTCTCAGGGGTTTGGCATCTGGAATGGTTGGTTGTCTCCTGAAGGTTCAGCATCTCCTGAGGAAAGTCAAATTGGTTTTGTGTTGTTTGTTCCACTTCATTAACTGTACATGCGGAGTTTTATCACATCATAGTAACTCTTCGTCACATGTGTACCCCAGTGCACCAGTTAACTTGGGTAAATGTGGGAGGAGGGGGTTATATACCTTGTTCGACTCTTTTGATCGACATCGTGAAGATTTACTAGCAACATTTGAAAATTGGCAAACATATGGATACATGAACTCAATTGCTAATAGGGCTTGGCACTTGGTCTTAGTATTCCTCCTCTAGAACATTTGGAAGGAACATAACCATGTAATCTTCCTTTACCAACAACCCTCCAATACCACCATCTGGAATAAAGTAAAAGAGAATATGTGGGAGACCATTTTGTCTGAGAAATGGGGAGGTGAAGATTGGAAGGCGGACCCTCCTCACGCATCGATCTTAGTGTTCCTTAATTTTCCTATAAAACGATATTCCACCAAGTAACTACTCGGTCAAAAGCTCCAATGCCCTACCCTTAAATTTTCATGAGGCCTCCATTAGACTTTGTTCAAATCAACTTCGATGGGGCCTCCTAATGAAACCCAGGTCTGGAGGGCTATGGAGGTGTGCTTCAAGACTCTTTCGGCTCTCTAGTGAGTATTTATGCAAGTAATTGTGGCAACATGTCAAACAATGTTGCAGAGTATAACCACCCTGCAGAGAGGCCTTATTCTCATGCACAGTCTGGGACACTCTAAGATTGAAATTCTCGGAGATTCAAAAATCGTGATTCAGATGATATGCAAGATTATAGATGGATCCTCCCATTCCAAAATAGTGTGAATTTGGCATTTAGAGTCCCAGGTTGTCCAAATAAATACCCTCTTAGAAAGGTTCTCATATGCCACTATTCCCACATCTTGCAAGATGGAAATAAAGTTGCAGATTGGTTGGCGAATTAGGGATCAACAGTGTAACATAAAGATTTTTCCACTCCCAGGCATGAAGTTTTGAGCTCGGCTGACTTGGACCTAGGGTAATTGAACATTCTCTTTAAACTTATAGATTAAGATTCCTCTTCCCTCCATGGGGGTGGACAAATGATTGGCAATCGGATATCGTGTTTGTCCCCTCATCCCACACGACAAGCATGATAGGTTTTAAGTGTGGTTCACGACGATGGTACCTCTACCGTGCGAACACTCCAGAATCCAAGTGTTAGGCATTAAAAGTTACATTGGAAATCATTCCAATGTTTGTAACTTGGGCGATGAGTTTTGGGTGGAGGGAGAACAATAAAGCTCGTAATGGAGACCATGTGTGCTTGCCTGGGTGTTGGCTCTATTGGGGCAATGCAGTGGTCGATCATCTTGCAGTGGTCTGGATTAAAATTAATTTTCAAATTATAATTTGGTACCCAAACACGACTCTGAGCAGCGAGATTATTCTTGGCACAAAGCTTGGTTGGGCAATCAGGCAAATTTTCACCATTCTAGACCATGGGTTTAAGGTGGATTGTTCTCTCTGTATTGTGAAGGTAACATCACTATTATGATTTTTCTTTTCTGGTTGGCCTATCATTACTCAGTGGATGAATTTTGGGACCATTCCAGATGGGATCTCGTGGAGTGCAAAAGGGACCAGGAGGGTGGCCTCAATGATTTTCTCCAAAGGGAGATCTAAGCTATGAGTCTTGGGGTGTCGATTTCTCATGCTCTAGTCATTGTCATAGCTTCTAGCTAGTGTCTGTGTAAGCTCAAATTTCATCAATGCATCTATTTTGGTTTAGCTCTTGTGACCACCATTTTTGTGTATCTTGAGTCAATGGTTGTTAATTTATATCTTTCGCCCCTTGTGTTCTTTGGGTTGTTGTTGGTTTGGGGTCAGTTCCTTGTGGGTAGGCTCTCTGTCTAATTAGGTGAATGAAGCAAGTAATTGGGAGGCCATTGGTTTAGTTGTTGAGGGTATCCCTAGTAATTTCATAGATTGGTGTAAGTTTATCTCCTTTCTTTCTAGGGCCCTTCCACTCTAAGTGCTTAATGCTTCGAGGAAAGGCAGGTCTCCTTGTGTTTCACATCAATGCTCCTACTTACGTTCCGCTAGGGGGTTTGGGGTCCCTTCTCAAGTCCTGTTCGAATTTCTTCCCAGTCCAGTGGTAATGTCGTGCCATCGAGGGTGGCCACATCGTGGGGGTGGCCATCATTTCCTTGTGGGAATCCATAGTTGAGAAACTTAGAGGAATTCAAGCCAATATGAACATTATTAGAGAACACTGGTATGAGGACCGTAATGAAATGGTTTCATATATGAATGACATTCAGCTTAGTCAAAATGAGATTATGCAACAATTGGACTATCTCCATCGAAGCCACCATAGCACTAATGAGCATCTTCGCGATATGGAAGCTCGATTTCAACACATCAACTTCCACATGCATGAATGTGTTAGCTATCATGTTGCACCTACTGTACTTCCTCCTCATCCTCCTCCTTGATATGCTATTGCTAGTATTTTTTCTCATTTTGCCTCCTTTTTGTGATGTATGGCTCTTAAGCCTAGTGGAAATAATGCTTGTATGAGTCTGTCTTTGGCATACTCTGTTCCCTGGTGCCAACAAGTCTGGTCAGAATGAGGCACCAGGGGTCGTAGAGACATATTTCGTACTACTTGTTTTTATGAGAATATAATAGAAGAAATTTGACTAACAAAGAAAAAATAATACCATTATCAATATTAATAATACCAATATTTATTTTATACCAATATTAATAATATTCATCTCTAATTCCCTCCAATGTTATTATACATATATTCATTTAAATTATAATCTTTATTATATGTATATAGTATTCCATTATTATATTCTTTATTAATTATTTTGACTCTTCCTTATTTGAATATTTTGTATTATTTTTCGAAAAATCAGCTAGCTCTAATACCATGTAGAACTTTTTCTACAAATCAGCTAGCTCTGATACCATGTAGAAATTTCCCACTTGTAGATCACCTAGTAATGCAATGTACTAAAGAAAAACACTTGATCTACTTCTACAAACAATTTAGCAGAAGCTTAATCAACCATGAGCATCATCAATAAGAACACATATAGCTACTAAGAAGGAATCAATCACATATAACACAAAAGAATTTACCCGTGGAAAGCACCTACCTAAAACCCCATCTATGTATTATCATACAAGTGAAAATATAGTCTGGATTACACAAAGCCTTAGCTCAGAAGCTATCCAGCTCTCAGTACAATCCCTCTGCTACTCATAGACAGTAAAAGACTTCTCACAAACCTTCTCCTCTGCCCTCCAAGCCTCCTATTTCTATGCACAGTTTTTCCTGGGTCCCTCAGCTGCAACCTGTGTGATTCTCACCTCACACACCACTGACCTCTGAAATAACTGCACAAACCTGAAGGAGATAAATCCTCATCATGGATGAGCTTCCTTTATAGGAAAATATTCATCCAACTAATAGTACATTGTCCCTTCTCTGATCTCAATTGGGTCTCTGTCTGAACTGACATGCATCAGTTATTCATGAGAGAATACACAGTTATCTAAAAATAATAGTTGTCACATGCATGCAAGCATTAACAAACTATATCTCATTATTTTAACAACTTGTTAAAATAATCTAACTGGACTTGACTAAGTTAAACTAAGTCAACCGATCCTCTCAATATAGAATTGAACCTTATCTCCTTTAATCAAGGGATAAATTCCTAAATCAAGAGAGAAAATTATTGCATGATCTCACAAAGACTTCAAGTTTAATTTTAAACTGTTGTTAAGACCAAATTCATTTTTACTTCCTATAGTTAGACCAAGGACTACTAAAAATAGGAAGGGACCCAGAAATGTTATTTTTAGAAGATTCTATTTTTAGCAGTTTCACCTCTCACCCAATGTGGCCAATGACCTCACTGGCCAAACTACTATTTTTAGACATGTATTTTTAGTAGGTCTATTTTTATCACATTCTAAATTTAACATTTCTTGTTGCACATTTTTCAACAATCCCTCTCAACAAGAAAGGCTTCCTCTCGAACTCAATCCTGTAACTCTGGAATGTTCTGCATGCAACACATCTACCCGGTCCACTTGCTCCAACAACACTTAGAACAAAAACACTCCCAACTAACCACTCCGTTGGGCTAGGAGCAAACTCTGATGCTGAATCTCTACCTGCTACTGACAAGTGCTCCCTCTCTGACATCTGCGCTACTACAACATCTCCACGCATCTCGCACCATTGCACACCTCTCTGTGCCACCTGGAACTGTGCAAAACACTTGTCCCTCTAGCATTGTTTCAGCCTACTAGTTATGTGTTGTCCTGGGATTCCTTGCAATGTCGCTCTCTCTGCCGCTCCATCCGCATCTGTCTCTACCCAATCAGTCAGTTCCTGCTACTCCACATTGGGGCTCCTGTAGCAAGGTCTCATCCAAGAGGTTGGGTACCTCAAGGATCCTGCCCCTCTTCCTTGGGACGATCACTCTATATCACCCAACCTCCTGCCTGGAGGTATGGCTACATGTGATCCCTCAACCCACCTGGCTTGAAGTTTCCCCCTACTCCAGGTCTCTACATGAGTAGATGCCTCTACTCAATCTCCTCTCAGTTTCCCCTGTTGTGGCTACTCCACAACCTCCTGAAGCTGCTACACCAATGATGGCTCCTCCACAATCATCTGAGACTTCTTCTGGCTTTGCATGTTTAGAGGTAATTTACTCTCTCTCTCAACCACCAAGTCTCTAACCTCTGCCTTGTTCCTCAAGGCTTTGCATGCATCTTGTACCTCAAGTGCATACAGGTTCTTGGCTAGCACACCAATCTATTTCCACTTTCTCGCCATCACGAAATTTTCTAGAAAAAGAGTTGATTTTAAATCAGCGATATCTTCCTCATCCGAACTCTGATTCAGCCGATTTTTTTTTTGGGTATTTTTCCGCAAGGAATCTAAATCTTCTATTTATTTCTGAAAATTTTGTACAAAAATTTTTAGATCTGCTCTACAAACTCTCATCCCAAAACTCAAAACTTTAAAATCTCCTCTCAGTATATTGTTCTCTCCTTGATCACCTGTGCTCTGATACCATGTAGATTTTTTCTACAAATCAGCTAGCTCTGATACCATGTAGAAAGTTTTCTACAAATCAGCTAGCTTTGATACCATGTAGAAATTTCCCACCTGCAGATCACCTGGTAATGCAATGTACTAAAGCAAAACATTTGATCTACTTCTACAAACAATTTAGCGAAAGCTTAGTCAACCATGAGCATCATCAATAAGAACACATATAACTGATAAGAAGGAATCAATCACACATAACACAGAAGAATTTACCCGGGGAAAGCACCTACCTAAAACCCCATCTCTGTATTATCATACAAGTGGAAATATAGTCTGGATTACACAAAACCTTAGCTCGGAAGCTATCCAGCTCTCAGTATAATCCCTCTGCTACTCATAGACAGTCAAAGGCTTCTCACAAACCTTCTCCTCTGCCCTCCAAGCCTCCTAATTCTATGCACAGTTTTTCGTGGGTCCTCCAGCTGCAACCTGTGTGATTCTCACCTCACACATAGCACTGACCTCTGAAATAACTGCACAAACCTGAAGGAGATAAATCCTCATCATGGATGAGCTTCCTTTATAGGAAAAATATTCATCCAACTGATAGTACATTGTCCCTTCTCTAATCTCAACTGGGTCTCTGTCTGAACTGACATGCATCAGTTATTCATGAGAGAATACTCAGTTATCTAAAAATAATAGTTGTCACATGCATGCAAGCATTAACAAACTATATCTCATTATTTTAACAACTTGTTAAAATAATCTAATTGGACTTGACTACATTAAACTAAGTCAATCGATCCTCTCAATATAGAACTGAACCTTATCTCCTTTAATCAAGGGATAAATTCCTAAATCAAGAGAGAAAATAATTGCATGATCTCACACAAACTTCAAGTTTAATTTTAAACTGTTGTTAAGACCAAATTCGTTTTTACTTCCTATAGTTAAACCAGGGATTGTTAAAAATAGGAAGGGACCCAGAAATGCTATTTTTAGAAGATTCTATTTTTAGTAGTTTCACCTCTCACCCAATGTGGCCAATGACCTCACGGGCCAAACTACTATTTTTAGACATGTTATTTTTAGCAGGTCTATTTTTAGCACATTCTAAATTTAACATTTCTTGTTGCACATTTTTCAACATATTTTTTCCCTATTTATATTATTAATAGCTTTACCTCTACTAATTTTGAATTTTGTATTACTATTTAGGATTGCCTATTCTTATTATTTTTTTATTTTTTAT
>APFE030481100.1:0-17879 GCA_000404065.3 Pinus taeda | reverse complement strand
AATTTTCATTTGTTTTATTATTATTGTTTTTTATTTTTTTTGGGTTTTTTTTAATGTTCATCTTTGCCTTATCATTTATATATCTCTCTCCTATTTATATCGCGAGCCTTGATCATATTTCTCATATTTCAATCTTGACGATGAGCCACACTTGTTGGTTCGAAATGTTAATTCCAAAAACTTGGTGTGATCGATCCGAAAATATTCAAGCAAAATGATTCACATCACAAAAGCCTTAACTCTGAAATGTAGTGTCTTGTTTATTAACAAATATCATAGAGATTATGTTCAAGCATTTCTAGGATACTCACATGAGACATTTTTATTGTCAACGTTTCAAGCCAACCAATGCGGCTCATCATCAGTACATAGATATGAAATCTGATCACACGTCGAGAGATAAATAGGTGAGAGATGTAGGGTTAGAAAGGAGGAGAGGCATTAGGTAAGATGAACGTTAGGAGGAAAAGTTTGAAAAATTCAACAATCAAGATTAAAACGTTGAAAAGAATTAATGAAAATATTGACCAACAAAAAAAGTCAAAAAATATTAAAAATAAAATCAATTATTAAATAATATAAAATAAACCAAAGGTCAAATTTAACCAGTTTTTTAATATAATAAAAAAGAAAAAATAAATATAATAATATGATATATATTATCAAATAAAAAAAAAATCCAAAATGCGTGAACATAACTTCTATCACAAAAGCCTATGATATGATATCATAGAGTTTTTTTACAATTTCCTATTATATATTTTTAACGATAATATTTTTTTTATTCATCCTAATGATGGATCAAATGTTTGATTAGAAATGTTAATTTAAAAATATATGTAATAGAGCCAAAAAAAAAAAACTCTCCTTGTAACATAGTAACTATTCTTAACACACAAGGGGTTCGATGTCGCACTGCTTGTGACAAGTCCGCACTCTAGGGCTCACGCCGATGGAGGTGTTGGGCACTCCCCAGGCGCCTCCCCCTCCTCCTCTGATGTCCTCGTCTGCTAAGGCCTTCAATTTACTCTTCGCAGGGCTTCCAAAGAAGAAGAACTCAGAAGCTGCGAAATTCGTTAAAAAATTGGATGATATACCTGAGATCTCCCTTCCCCCTGAAACCTCGATCCAGGTTGCATTGTCTTTGGCCGAGCAAGCTCTCATCGGCCAGTTCACTGGGCTATGGCCATCCCCCAAAACCACTGAGAGCTGGGTCAACAAAAACTGGGGGTCGTTGATCAAAGAAAGTGTTACCTCTTATTTTCTGGGGAGAGGATTCTTCCTCTTCGAATTCACTTCAAAGGATGACAAAGATCTGATCTTCCAAAACGGCCCCTACTTCATGGGCCCTCAGGGTTTGTACCTAAATAAATGGACTTCGGACTTTGATCCAGCAGTGGACGTGCCCAAAGCAGTCCCAGTGTGGGTTAGGCTCCCAAATATCCCAATTCATTGCTGGAATTGGGACTCCTTGATGCACATTGGAAATGCCCTTGGGAAATTCATAGACAGAGCAAACAATAAGGACCAATATGACTACGCCAAAATCTGTGTAGAAGTAGATCTGGAAGTGGGGCTACCGGAGGCCATCAAAATCAATGTCGGAAGCTAGATGCATGTGCAGAAGCTGTACGAGGAGCTTCCCTTCAAATGTCGAAAATGCCATGTCTATGGCCACTTCGCCAGAGGCTGCCCATCCAACAATGAGGTTGTGCAGGGGAAGGAGGACGGCTGGAATAAAGTCAAGCGCTCAAAAACTTCTCACAAGACACAAAATTCGGGAGGCCCTATTAGCAAAGGTCCTCAACAGGCCTCTGCTCAGCAAATCCCACCCAAGCCTATTCCAGAAAATAAGTTTGATCCTCTTAGCTTGCAGCCAGAGGAAACCCAGGAGGTCATGGACCAGAAGGAAATGTCTCCAAATAAAGGTAACCTATCTATCTTTTCCAAGGATGCAAGTGTTGTAGAAAGCTCAAAAGGAATCCCTGTCGAAGTTGACGAAGAGGACCAAGAGTTGGAAGACTCAGAGGAGGAAGGAGAAATAGGTGACTCCCAAGCCTCTGTAAGGAGATCCACAAGAGGCCACAAAACAGATCGGGATAAAAGAGAGCAGGAAATGTACAAGGATAAGTTACAGGGCAGCCAACAAACTTTGGAGAATTTGTTAGCAAAAAAGCCGAAGATGGTGAGAAACCAGTCTCAAGGCTCCAAGGGAGCCCAACAAAGCAAAGGTAAATAATGAAAATAGTCTCCTGGAATTGTAGGGGTATGGGGAGAAAAATCAAGGAAGAGACCATAAGAAACTTAATAAGAATAGAAGCCCCAGACATATTCCTTATCCAGGAGACCAAGATGGAGGACTCAGACTTCCTCCAAACAAGCAAAAAACTCTGGAGTAAAAGTAAAGCAAAAGCTGTCTCAGCCCGAGGAGCCTATGGAGGGTTGGGCACTCTTTGGAATGATAGTAAGTTTTGTTTAGTATCTGCGACTTCAAATACTCACTGGTTGCTACTAAAAATGCAACATCTTGTTACTAAAGAATCTTTTTGTCTCTTCAATGTTTATGTGTCGGTCAATGCTGGAGAAAATAGGCATGTTGGGACTCAATAAGAATCCAAGCAGACCTTGGGAACTTAGACAACATCATTATTGTAGGTGATATAAATCTCATGTTGCACACCTCAGAAAAGCGAGGAGGCTGCATTGTGCGAGATCTGGCAAGGGAATGAGCAGAGGACCTCCTGCAAGATTGGGACATGTTAGACATCAAGCCCTCTTCTGGTAAGTATACTTGGTCAAATAAAAGAGTAGGCCCTGGACACATTTTAGCAAGGTTGGATAGATTTTTTGACCAAAGTTCCTTTCTTTTGCTTGGATTAGACGCTAGTATGCATATCCTTTCTTGCAACATATCTAATCACAACCGTATCAAGCTTGAACTCCGGGCCCATCCCGATCTTGGCCCCATCCCCTTCAGATTTAGCGCCCTCTGGGTCAAGGAAACCAATTTTTTTGCAGATAGTCAAGGAAAGTTGGTCTCAGCTAGTCAATGGATCACCATTCTATGTGTGGGAAGAAAAGCTCAGAAGAACGAAATATGCTCTAAAGTGCTGGGCCAAAACCCTTCCTAATCCAGCAGCTAAAAGGAAAAATCTCCAAAATCAACTAGATGCACATCAACTGCTTTCGGAAGAGGCATATGTAACTAGAGAAATCCTTGATAAGGAGGTCCAACTCCAACAGCCCTTTCATAAAGCCTGCCTGGCTGAAGAAGAATTTTGGAGGATTAAATCTCACTGCCTTTAGCTCAAAGCGAGAGATAGAAATTCTTCTTTCTTTCACAAGCAAGCTCAAGCCAGAAAATGATTCAACTCCATTGCTGAAATCAAGGGAGATACTACCAATCACAAGGAATTTGCAAGCATTAAACGAGCAGCATTTCTTCATTTCAAAAATTTGTATAGTGAGGATGTGAATCTGATTCAGAATTCTTGTCTTCTAGATTGGGTTCCCCCTTCAATCACTGCTGAGATGAACCACCAGCTAGAAGCTAAAGTCACCAAGGCTTAGGTCAAGAATTCTCTCTTTGTCATGAACCCAGACAAAGCCCCAGGACCAGATGGATTCTTCGCTAGATTTCTTCAATCCTGCTGGCATATTGTGGAAAAAGATCTCTATAAAATGGTCCAAAAATCCCAAGCCTGTCAAAAAATTGGAGGTAGTACAAACTCTGCGTTCCTTGCGCTCATCCCCAAGGAGAAAGGTGCCAGCTCCTTCAACAGATTTCATCCCATCTCTCTTTGCAACATTGGCTACAAGTTGATCACCAAAGTAATAGCTAACAGGCTAAAATATCTTCTTCCCAAAATCATTCCAGAGAATCAAGGGGTCCTTATTCACGGTAGACAGCTAGTGGATAACTTCATTTTAGTTCAAGAGGCAATCCTTTCAAGCCAGCAGCGCAAGGAAACAGGTATGGCTATCAAACTGAACTTAGCAAATGCCTTTTATCGTGTTAGGCACAATTTTCTCTTGAATGTTCTGCAAAAGTTTGGATTTGGGGAGAAATTTATAGACTGGATTTGGGCCTGCATCTTGAAGCCATGGATTGCTGCCCTTATAAATGGCAGAGCTACTGGTTTCTTCAAACCCTCAAGAGGACTAAGGTAGGGTTGTCCTCTTTCTCCTCTTCTGTTTGTTCTCCAAGCCTCCGTTCTCAGTTTCCATCTAAAAAGGAAAATGCAAGAGCAGGAGATCTCAGGGGTTAGCATTACAAGAGGAGTCAAAAGCATCAATCATGCCCTTTTTGCAGATGATACTTTGCTGCTTGGGGCTGCATCGATCCACTCGGCCAATAGATTTAAAGAATTTATTGGTGAGTTTTTTATGGTGTCAGGAAGTAGTCTCAACAAGGGGAAGTGCCACGTTTACTGTTGGAATACTACGCCAAACTTGCTTAGTTCCATTGCCAGATGTTTTGGATTTGCAACCTCTTCAGCTTGGACTTCTTTTAAATATCTTGGGCTCCCTATCTTCCTCAAGCGGGCCTACAGTAGGGATTGGCTCCCCCAAGTGGAAAAATTCAAGAAAAAACTCCAGGCATGGGGATTCACCTGGCTTAATATTGCAGGCAAGTCAGTCCTCATCAAAGTTGTGCTCTACAGTCTCCCCTTATTTCAGTTCTTAGTACTCCTTGCTCCAATTGGCATTATTCAGAAAATGGACCAGCACATACGTAATTTCTTTTGGAAGGGAGGCAAGCAAAATGAGAGGAAAATCCCTCTTGTAAACTGGGAGACTGTCTCCAAGCCTATAATGGAGGGAGGATTAAATTTCAAGAACCTTTCCCTTCAGAACATTGCCATGGGAGCCAAACTTCTCTAGAAAATTATTGCGCCCAAGCCCGGTTGGGCCCAATTAGCGCTTTGGAGGAAATATTTCAAAGGCGAGAGAGTTAGATGCCTGGATGGGCCTCTCCCCCAAGGCGTCTCTCCCTTTGTAAGGCTCTGCTCCAAAGCTGCCCCCCTGATCCGCTCCAATGCTTACTGGATTCCTGGAAATGGGAGGAATATAAATATTTGGACTGATCGCATCATGCACTGAGATCCGATTGGTGAATGCTCCTCCTTGAACACATTGTGTGGCTGGTTGATCGCTTCAGGAAAATTCACTCTGTGGGATATATCCACGTGGGCTAGGACGCATTGGGTAGGTTGGAATTTCATTGATTTGCCTCCGGAGCTTATTCAGGAATGCAGCTGCCTTCGTGCTATTTTGAACGGAATTGCTCCCACGCATGTGCACAGAAGAGACTCGTGTGGTTGGGGTTCGTTGTCTGCAGGTTATACCGTAGCTCAAGCCTATGCTAAACTCTCTTTGAGACCGCATGTCCCTCTTGACCCTACTCCTTGGAAGGCAATCTGGTGCCTCTCCTCTCTACCCAAAATTGACATGTTCTGTTGGCTTTTATGCCACAGGAAAATCCTCACTGATGACAAATTGCAGAAACGTGGATTTCATGGCCCGTCTAGGTGTCCACTGTGCAGAGAGAATGTGGAATGTGCCACACATCTCATACTAAATTGTAAATTCGTTGTGCAAGTTTGGAGTGAGCTGATGGGTTATTGGAACCCCAATTTTGTTCTTCCCGGCTCCATAATTGATCTATTTTCTAAGTGGTAGAACAGATATCCTATCCCCCCTCCCAAAAACAAAGTGATTAAAGCGGTTTGGTCTTCCCTTCCTAAAATCTGCTGCTGGCAGATCTGGCTAGAGCGAAACAGCAGAATTTTTAGAAACACTCAGCATGATGTCAAGGAGGTAGCGGCTAAGAAAAAATTCCAGTTAAAAGAATGCTTGGGAGATCAAAAAGACGCTTCAAATCTAAATCAGTTAGATATTGTTTGGGGTACCTCCCTAAATCTGCAATTTCATCAAGCTACCAGAAATATCTCCTCTTCTAAAGATTGGCAAATAAGGGAGAAAAATAATGAAGATTTTCAAGACTGGATCTCCAATCAAAAGGTACACTCTCTCTTCTTTGACGGGGCATCAAAGGGAAATCCTGGCAAGGTTGGGGCAGGAAGAATTGTAAAAAACACTGAAGGCATATCAACCCACAACTTTGCTTGGGGTTTGGGGATAACCTCCAACATTCAAGCTGAGGCTTTGGCCCTCTTCCAAGGTCTTAAGTTGCTCTTGAATTTGGAAATCAAGGAGGCAAACATTTTTGGGGATTCTCAAGTGATAATAAAAACCATGGTGACCAACTCATCCCCTCGGGACTTAAGATTGGCAAGACAGATATCTAGAATCAGAAGTTTGGGGAATTGTTCCAAAACATGAAATACTTCCATCTATGGAGAGACAACAACAAAGAAGCAGATCTTGAAGCTAATAAAGTTGCCCTTCTCTCTGCTGGGGAAATGATAAGAGATGGAGACGAAACATGGGATCCAATTCCATAATCATTCAGCTGATACGTTTTACTACTTGCTATTGAATCAGTTCGTTTGTACTTATAAGCTTGGGCAAATCACAGAAATTGATTCCATAGTTGTAGCCAAAAAGAGCTGGAAGCTTACCACAAGCTCCATAGCACTTCAGGTTGTCGAAACTATTTGGGCTCTGCTCCCTCTTATTGTAATCTGAAATCTGGCATTTAGACCACTCATTTAATATAATCCATAACCGTTTAATGATCCATAACCGTTTCTATAAAATAAAATAAACATAGTAACTATTCTTTATAGTTTGGAAAGACATTCTCCCAAATATCTCAAGGCTAAGTATGGCTTTCCCATCTCATTCTTATTGATGAAAGTGTTTTGATGGGTCCTTACTAAGTTCAACAATTATCTCTATAAATACTTTGAATCCACCACCACCTTGTAAGAAGGATTCAAGGTGGATGGACTGGCTTGCAAGGAACCCATGGCAACCACCTTGCTCACAACAAATAACTTATCATTCTAGAAAACCTAACCAACAATATTGTCTATAATTGAAAAATAATTTCACCACAATAGGTGGCTCGTAAGATTAAAATTGTTGTTCATCGTTTTTATTACATAGCATATTACGTATTCTTGTGACTATTTGTACTATAAAGATTATATCTTATGAGGACCATTAAAGAGAAGTAAAAGACAAGTCTTTGTCACATTATATTGCTATGTATCAATATCATGTTATCATGTAAAAAGTTATTGGAAAAGGTTCTTTGGTTCATGAGGAGAAATGTGTAATAGAGAAATCATGCTTCCCCTTTGCAACATTTGCTTTATAGCTAGAGATTTGAAGGCTCTTCCTAGGGTTTATATGTGCAACTATGAAAGGTAGTTTATTGCTTGTCGAAAACTTATATAGGGAATTCATCCCAAAATGAGTCATTAATAAAGAAATAGATTGTTTTAATGAGTTTTTAGTTCAAGTTTATTGGTCAGAATTGTAATTTTAATATCTCTAAAGCCTTCACCTATACCTTCGGCAAAGTTCTTCTCATTGCCTTAAATAATTTCAAAAAATGGTTTGCTATGGAGTGTGGAGCATTAGAATAAATAGAGGGAGAGAGAAAATAAGAGACGATATTAATGCATTTTGTGTCCTACACTTAACCTATGGGCCAGGTAACAAACTTCAAGAAATTATCTAAGGTGAGGTGCATGTGGAGGTGTTTTACATGTAAATGTCTGGGCAAGATGTGTTGGAAAATGTAACTATGTTTAGTCTTCAATAATGTACTTGATTCGTTATGTAATATACTTGTCAAAAGAATAAAGAAAAGAATTTTTATTATTATTATTGTCAATTATTAAAGCATGGGTTTCATGCTTGGGTCACCATGTTTTAGATCAAAGTCCCCATTAAGGACTTCTAGGATTTATTCTGACTCTATAGAGTTAATTTACATTTAAAGAAACCCTTCTTGGGCTTTTGAATCATGTAAAATGGTTTAGTATTGAGTCAAATATGAATTATGTAACCTCCACACCATGTTGGCCTAAGGACCCTATTCGACCCGACAAGAAGCCTATAAAAGGAAGGTCATCAAATTCATTTGGAGCATCATTCTCTCATCAAGTTCGAATTCTCTTGTAGGTGGGAAGAAGTGTGAAAATCTCTTGTTTTTGGGCAGAAGTTTGAAGTTCCCTTATAGCTGGGAAAATGTGCAAAGTCTGTTGTCAAGAAGCCGAAGTGAATGTGAGTTTAGGGAAGTCTAAGGAGACAAGGAAAATCAAAATTTTGGTGTCTCTCTCTCTCTCTCTCAGTTTCATGTCCTAGATTGGGAGATGGAAGTCTTCCAAGTTTCACTATTGTCGGAAGCTGCCAGTTGTCGTGAGCTGCTGCATAGTCGAAGATGTTGGGAAGAGGTCGAAATTTTGGGAGGCTGACTTGGTGTGGAGGGAAGGTCTGGTCTTGGGCTAGGGAGAAGAGTCTCAAAGAATACTATTGAAAGAAAGAGTTACCTTGACTGGGTTTACTCCTCGAGGGGGGTTTTTCCCTGGAATGTGCCTACATCTGGTGTCTATTGTTTTATGTGTTGCTTCTTTTGGTAATTTCTTGATGAATTAAAGAAGGAAGATATAAATAATCGTAATAATAAGAAACATCACAAGTAATTATCAAGAACAAGAAAATCTTTACTGCCTTTCTGATTTTATAACAAGATGGATTTGATACCCTATCTCTATGCCTTGCACACCTTAAGAAAGAAAATAAAAGGCTAAGGTGAAAGGGAAATATGATGAAAAGGCTACGTAGAAGGTGGATGCACACAAGGGAAAGTGCATGTGAAGCCTAGCAAAGGTTTGGCTCGAATCATTACCTCTACAACAAGTGCAAAGGAAAGTGACCCTAGAGCGTAATGTAGAGTCTTACTATATGAAGGAAAGAAGGAGTTGAAGGAGGAAAGCCTTTGCCCTCCACAATTTGCATTGGGGAAGAAAGAGGCATGCATACAAAGATAAAAGGAACTCCATTAGAACATGTCCAAGTTAACGATAAAAGACCTTGACCTACCTAGATGTTGACTACCATATAAGATGGCGCAATGTGCATATTCAAATAAATGTTGAGTGGGAAACATCAACATTAAAGGAAAATGTATGTTATTATTTATTTGAGGAATTTAGAGGAGGTGGTGACAATCTTGTGGAGAAAAGTTGGTTGCAGTGGATCTAGAAATATTGGCAATGGATTTTAGATTGTTGATTTTGGCCTTTGTATGGAAAAAGAATTGTTAGAAGAGGTAATAAAGAGGCCAAACAAGAATAAACAAAAGGGGGTGAAGAGCTAAAGTTGGAATTGGGAATTGAAATCTATGAAACCTAATGACACAAACATAAAAGATTAAAGGTTCATAATGCAAACTCTATTTCTAGAATAAGAGGATGAAGAAGAGTGCATGATCCTATCCACAAGAAATGAAGATTGTTTAGAGCCAAACTACAAATTAAAAAAAAAAAATAGCAATAGGAATATGAATACACAATATCTCTATTTGAGAGGGTATACCTCCTTATTGTAATAATTATGTGCATAAAAGAGCCCAACACAAGTATTTATAGCTAGTTTTCTTGAAATTAGTTTTGAAGGAAGAAAAAAACAAAAATTGTTATTAGTATGTTTATGATGGATTTCTATGTAGGTTTTAACCCTGTACAAAAATTACCTGCATACGAATTCATAAACAATGCGAGAGCATAACACATAAAACACATATGCACAGAGATTTTCCCCTGGATCCCAAAACCGGGACTACCAGCTTGATTTTTCATTATATTCCTTTCAATGTTACAATACATATTTATACATGCCGAAGCATCCAATACCATGGACCGAAAACCATCGCGTCCAAAACTATGGACCAAAAAGCATAGGTAGGTTCGCCCAACCTAATATAGGGTCCAAAAAAAATTTTCTCGGGGTGCTACCCTGAACCTCATAGAGGAGGGCTACTTGCCCCCCTCAAAACCCCCGGACAGGGGGGGCTGCCGCCCCCCCTGTGACCTCCCCGCTGCGCAATCGGCGCGGCGAAGGGGGGGCTCCGGTCCCCCTCTAACCCCCCGGTTCACTACGTAGGTTAGTCGTGGAAAGAATATAACACAACCCAACATTCTAGAGCACCATTTTCTACATTTGATAATAGTGTGCAAGTATTACACAATTAGAATTACTATGTAGTGAAATACCAATCAAATGAAATAATTTTATTTTTGCAACTTAATTATTATTTGTGAAAGAAACAACTTTAGTGATTATGGATCATATTGGTATCAGAGATCAAGTTAATGCATGTCCCACATGATGATCAAGTTATGCTAGGAAACTCAATAGTTTCTTATGACAAGTAAATGTCTAATTTAACCTTTATTAGATAAAAGAAACCTATGGAATTTATTCTACCCATCTAATAATGTTTGGACATGCTTTTTTATGGTGAGAAATCTATGTAGATGCCTTAAATCTAGGCAAGAATCCAATATTTACAAGATGGGATAATTTTAAGGACCTATTCAAATCGCAATTCTCTCCCATAGGCTATGAATAATAATAACTCATGAAGTGGTGTTATCTTCGATGAGAACAAGAATAAAGTATAAAAGGATACATATTTAGATTTCATAAGCAAGGCATCTTGTTGAAATCACTTTTGAATAACCTAAGCTAGTAGTGAAATTAATTTTGGAGGCTGATTCAACCATATTTGAAGGAAATTGCAACTGTTGAATGTGAAAGCATAAATGAAGCATGTAATAAAGAATTTTACATCAAATATGACTTCAAGAAGCACAACACTGAAAGGGTTAAGAAGAGACTAGGAAAAAATAGAGATTATAAGATTGTAGCCGCAAGAAAGAGGGGGGAAGATATTAAAATCATTGTGATGTACATGGCACATAGAAGAGAAGCGTTAAAAGCTTCATCAAGAACTATTTCCAAATTGGAACAAGTCCTTAAAAGGAGCACCGACAATTAACAAAGAAGTATGTGCAGGAAACACCTTTGATGTGGATCAAAACTTGGTATGCTCCACATTGTAAAAACCAAGGGTAAGTGGACACATAAGTGCACTGTACCAAATCCAAGTTTGAGTGAATAAGCAAAAGGTAAATTCCCTATTTGATAGTGGTTTTTAATTTAATTTGATTTTCAATTTTTTGGTTTTTTGTTTCAGTATAGAGACTTGTGATCTAGTACAACCATGTTTGTTGGGATAATTACAAGAGAAAATTTCCCTGAGAATCATACAAGATGTAAAATTAGGTTTCCCATTAATACAAATTTTGTTGATGAAGTTGAATGTGAGTAGCATTTGTTTATGCATGTGGAGTGATTTTGGGTAATCCCTAGTTATGGGACATGGATCCAACCTTATATGGGGAAATAAACAAATATCACATTGTCAAAGGTGGTAAGCCCTATTTTATCAATGCAAAGAAGAAGAAAAGAAAAATAACCCTTGTAGTAGCAAAACAAGAACAGATATAAAGACATGTTGAGACATGGCGAAAGCAAGAAAATTTCATATATGATAGAGCAACAAACCTAGAGAAATGAGTGGAGGCCACATAATTCCATTTTTTCTACCAATAATCATTTGGGAAGTAAGAGCCTTCCATTGGGAAGGCATATCCAAAATAGAACATTAACAAAGAAATAGTCTGTTTCAATGGCTTAATTGTTTACGTTCAGTGCTCAAAGTTGTAATTATAATGACTTTAAATCCTCCATCTAGACTTTGGTTGAAGTCCTTTTACATTACCATGGACAAAATCATAAAATGACCCAATCATGAAGTGAATGCAAAGCGTCTAGCTATGTAGAGATATGAATAAAAGAAGTGGAGGTTGATGCTTCGTCCTCCATGTCCCACACTCCACCCATGGGTTACACAACAAACTTGAAGAAATTGAGTAATGCAAGGCACATACAAAATTGTTTGCATGTAGAGATGTGGGCAAGCAAAAGTAGAGGCATTAGCTCTATGCCCTTCATGCTACACAACAAAGTAAAAAAAAGGCGAAGGAAAAAGGGCAATGCGAGAAAAATGTTACATGAAGGTTGATGTATATAAAAAAAAGTATATACAAAGTTTGATGAAGGTTTGGGTCAAATGGTCGAAGGGTCGAAGCATTCCCTTTGCATGCCACATTGTGTAAAAGAAAGTGGAGTAGAGGGTCATGTGAAGCCTTGTGCACTTGAAGGAAAGAAGGATGCCAAGGGGGGCACACCTCTACTCTCCACATTTTGCAAAGGGAAAAGAGTATCCAAAGAAGGAGAATGCATGTAGAGTTGGAGATGCCCTCACACTTTGTGCTTTATATTGGGGAAGAAATACCCTTGCATACAAAGAATAAAAAGAACTTGTGCGCATTTTTCCCGCAAGTAAAAATAAGATGTTGGTTCACCTAGCTAATGACATGGGCATGTAAGAAGGTGACAGATGTATAGTGCAATGAATCAAATAATACCATGCGGCATCCAATTCGACAACAATAACCATAAAGGAAAAAACATCCGTATTCGCTATTTGGGGAATTTAGAGGAGGCAATTAAGATATTCGGGGAAGGGGGCACTGATTGTGATTGGTTCAAAAAATATTGGAAATGATTCTAGAGGGCGGCTCTTGGCCTTCTTAGTGAAAATTAATTTTGGGAGGAGCTAATAAAGAGGATGAACAAAGAGCCAAACTTGGAGTTGGAAATTGAAAGATTCAAAGGCTAATGGCACAATAGTAGAAGACAAAATACCATGAATGAGAATTTTATTTATAAACTTAGAGGACAAAAAGGAGTGTATGGGATTGTCCGTGGGGGATGAATATTGTCTTAAAGCCAAACTACAATATATAAAACATGTCCAAAGGAGTAAGGATACACTAATTATATAACTCATTATAATGAATCCTAAGCATAAACCTAGACCACCAACGAGAATTTCTTGTTAATTTCTTAAAATGGTTTCTAAAGTAAAATATTTATATTGGCATCAAGTTTATAATTAATTTATACAATATTAATTTTTCATCTTATTAAAATATACAAATATCACACAATCATATTAATCCATTTTAAAATAATCAACAAAGATAAATAAATTATATAACTCATTATAATGAAGCCTAAGCATAAACCTAGACCACAAGAAGCATTTCTTGTTAATTTCTTAAAATAAGTTTCTAAAATAAAATATTTGTATTTGTGTTAGCATCAAATTTATAATCAATTTATACAATATTATTTTTCATCTTATTAAAATATACAAATATCACACAATCATATTAATACATGGTAGTATTAACCAACATAAATAAATAAATTTATTATAATATTATTTAATCAATTTATACAATATTATTTTTTCTATCTTATTAAAATATACCAATATCACACAATCATATTAATACATTGTAGTATTAACCAACATAGATAAATAAATTTATTAATATTATTTATTAAAGTTTATGCTTATTAATTGACTCAACCCTGAGAGATTATTGATAGACATCTTATTATACTTGGTTCACATCATCAATGTCATTATTAATGTGTGATTTGTGTTGGAGCATTATATGTAAAATGTCCCCATGATTTAGGCTAGTATGGACTTGGGAGCTATCATGGTAATCTTAGAGTGAGTTTTGAGGTGTGTAGAAGTGCTTCTAGCACATGTCTGGATTAAGAATAGAGATTACAAAAATATAAATATTTATATTGTCTAATAAATTAGTATTGAGGTGTAGAATAGAGATTACAAAAATATAAATATTTATATTGTCTAATAAATTAGTATTGATGTATGGTTGGGGTCGGAGTATTATATGTAAATTGTTCTCATGATTTTAGGTTAGTATGGAATTGGGAGCTATGGTAATCTCAAAGTGAGCTTCGAGTGAGCTTCGAGGTGTGTGGAAGTGTTTTCAACACAAGTCTGGATTAAGAATAGAGATGGAAGGAATATAAATATTAATGTTATTTAGTAAATTTAATTATTATTTCAAAATTATAATATTCAAATTTAATACTAATAAATTATAATGAATTGGTTAAATTTTAAATTAAAATTTACAATCTATTTTTAAAAAATCAGTTTATATCTATTTTAATTCTATATCTATCAAGAGTAAATCTCGTGGTATAAAATATCTCTTTTTTGTGCAAACTTGAGGAAATGATCAAATTTCTCAAGGTACAAACCTTTTTTTATAGTGCAAAACTTGAGTAAAGTTTGCACTTCAAAAGATGATCCCTCTCAATGCTTGATAATAAGGATAATATGGATCTAAGGCCCATTTAATTATTAATTTAATTATAATTTAATTTTATTGAATTCAAGCTTTTGTGCGTTCTTTGTTGTTATGAGAAATTTCTTTTTAGTAAAATACCTCATGTTGATGGGTTTGAAACACGTAAACCAAAATTATCAATTGTAATTTACTTAATAATTTCTCATAATTATAATTATAATTTTATTATTTTTACATTAATTTTGACCAAGTCAAAATATTTACCAACCACATCTCTTTCACACCCAATTAATAAATATAAGAAATAAAAAACTTATTAATTTAAATAAATAGATAATTTTCGCAACTCTTTATAAAAATATTTAATCCTATTTAACAAACCCAAAAATATAAAAACATTTAGTCACGTTTGACTAACCCAAAAAAACCAAATATGTAGGGCAAAAAAGTATTATTCTACACATTAGAATTAGAATATATGAGAGGAGAAATACATATTGTCATCGAACTCAATATTTAAACAACAAAATACAAACCGAAAAAAATATTATATTTCTATATAAATTTAAAAAACAAAATCATCGATTTAACACACGACATGTCGGAGCACGTTGAATAGGAAATCTAATTAGTTAATTATTGTATTAACCTAATTTAAAATTCTTAATATAATAAATATTATAACATTAAAATGTTATAATTTATAATAACCGTGACAATTAAATAATATAATAATAATAAAGAAGTTGTCATGGAGGGAACGTGAGTAATCAAATTTCACTGTATCCATAAAGTTTATAATTAAATTTGGTTAAAATCGAATATTATATTATTTCAGATTGATGATATTCTTCGTGTTCAACAATTTGGAGAGTTTCAGTAAAATCCGGGATAAACTCTTGTAAAATTAATTATTTTAATCATGTTTATATAATAAATAGTTAAAGTTTAAGGTAAATCGGGATACTCTTGTAAAATTAATATTTTAAACATATTTTATTATAATAAATAAGTTTAATGAATTTGTTTTGGAATTTTGTTTTCTGAAATTTCCCTTTTTTATTAGTCGTTTTTTCTTCTTTCTAAAAGTGATATTTTTTTTTTTTTTAATTTATTAAATAGTGAGAGATTAAATCTCTCCAAATGCAAATTTTGTTTTGCATAAAATTTAAAGAAATGTTTGTATTTGGAGAGATCTGATTCTTCCTAACTATAAGTAAATCTGGGGTTAAGATGTATATATGTTAATGTTAAGTAAAACACGAATAAAATGTTTTAACTATAAGTTGTTATTATTGCTATTTTGTTTTTGTTTTTGTTTTTTTCACTAATTTTACATAATATATACACAATTCACATTAAAATAATTTATTTATTTTATTTATGATTTACATTCTCTAGATAAAATCCCTTCATAAGTAGGAGGGGTGATCTATTGCCCCCATTAATAAAATGAAATAAGCTTTGCCTTGGGCTTGGACATTTTAATAAATAACCAGGCTCAATTTTTGGCTCTTTGGAAAGGATTGAAGGTGGCCACCAATAACGACATAAAGAGAATGTTGGTTTAAATCACACAAGTTTCCAGATTCAAGACGGAGGGAGGAATTCCTAACTTCGCAATCCTGAAAAGGATCACTTGGTTGTTGAAGAAAACTGAGAAGATAGAATTCTTCCACATATATAAGCAACTGCATGGGAAGGCAGATAATCTTGCCAATCTAGGAGCTAGACTAAGGCAAGGAGTATTGGACTTAAACCATAGTCTAAGGCCATTTTCTCCAATTCTATGAGGGTCCCTCAACTAACAACATTTGAAGCTTTAGCCCAGCTTGGTCATCAGTTTTTTACAAATGAGTGAATTAATGTTCTTGAAGGCACCACCAGCAAAGAGGTGATAATGGCTTTGAGCATCTCACACTTAGAAATTTTTGTATTCAATCAACGATGTGTGGAGGATGTGTGTACTTCATACATAATGTTAGGGGTCTAAGCTCGTTCTGATCCAACAGATGGCAAAGGAAAACTACAAGGATTAATTGGGTTGTAAGTTGGTATAATTCGCTGGTCATCCGACTTCCTCACCTTTCCAATTTGGTTATAAATGTTCTACACTTCAGCCAAGGCCAACACATTAATTCTATGGTGGCATTAGATCATTCCTTCGGGTTTTGGATTTGCATAGATTTGGATATTAATTCTCCTCTCGAGTGTCAAAACATTCGACCTCAATATTTATTGAGCGATCTTACAAGAATGTTTCGCCAAATCTATTTGGGCATAATCTTCAATAGTACTTGGAGTCCTCCATGGAGCAAGCAGAAGAGAACGATTAGGAGCAGTAGAGTCAGTATGTCGATAATTTGCAACAAGCAATGTTTGGAATGATGGTAATCTCCAACAGACATCTGGAAATGGTGGAGAAAGAAAAAGATGTAAGGTTTTAGTTACTATAAAAGCGTTGTGAATGGGTATAGACCAAGTTGGATAAAAAGTTGGTAATAAAGGAAGTTAAGCTCCTTATTTTGAAACTCAAAGTAAATGGATAAAAAGCTAGCAATAAAGGAAGCTAAGCTCCTTCTTTTGAAACTCAAAGTAAATGGGATAGAGCCCCCTTCTGATGGTGAGCCTTATGTCAAGAAGGAAAAAGTGGAAGTTGGAAAATGTATGCAGTCTTCAAATTTTCAAGCTACAGTGGTGCTTGGAGAAATTGCACCCTGGAGGACATAAAATAATTTGGAAGTTGTTGAAGAAGTTGGGCCTTCCACTATTTTTAACCTTGAATTTCATAGCCAATATATTGCAAGTATACTTTGTTTTTGGGTGTTTTTTGAAAAAATTACAGAATATTTCAATGCAAAATCATAGTCAAAAGAACCCATAGAGGCAAGAAAAATTTGCTATGGATGTATTGGAATATCAAAGCCTCTGAAATCACAAAAATATGTAAATTGCTCTGGCTGTGTTTCCAACTTTTTATAATATAAATGATAATTGTTCCATTTTAAGAAATAAAAAGAAAATCCCTTCATAAGTGGAAAACATATATCTCTCTCTCTCTCTATAGAATTATTTTTGTTATTAATATATTTTTAAATATTACATGTTTGTCCACACACACACATTGAATTATTTATGTTATTAATATTTTTTTAAATTGTAGAAATATGGTGATAGAATTGCAAATCCTTAAGAAATGTAATCTAAATCAAGAGACACAATTCTACCCTATTGCTATGTAGAAGTTAATTCACTATTTAGAACAACATTCGCAAATATGCATCAATCACATACACAGTACACAGATTTATCTATGGGAAACCAACTAGTAAAAACCCCTTAAGCCTACTTATATTAATCAGATGAATAAAGAAGGTATTACAATTGCTTGCTCGCTCTAAGCTCAACCTACAAGTGAATTGTTAAACACACATGGTGAGCGAGAACAAATAGGAAAGATAAAGCATGCAATACAATTTTATTCACAAATGATATACATTTATAGTACATTATGTGACCATTGGGATTCACATCCCAAGGTCCCTTGGACTACTTTGTCCATTCGGCTTCCACACTAACCCATTTAGGATTAGGTGTCCAACATTCCCCCCCTTAATCCGAAGGGTT
>APFE030481096.1:0-12696 GCA_000404065.3 Pinus taeda | reverse complement strand
CTGCAGTAGTCCCCCAAAACCAGCCTTCAACTTCTAATTCCCCTTCAGCATCTAAGACGTTAGTGGTATCCGATTCAATGGAATACAACATTGTTGATGACATGAAGAAAACTAAGGCAAACATAACTATGTTTGAGCTTAGCAAGCTAAAGCATCAGCAAAAATTACTTCTTAAAGAATTGAATGTTGTTCCCTCTACTCCACTTCCTAGTTCAAAAACTGCTAATGATTCAGGCCAATCCCCTCCAGGTATGGTTGAAGCTACCGATTCAGTTCTAATCGGAGACAGGTCAAGTTCTCATACTCCACCTTTCCTTCTGACTTATGAAATCTATAACAGAAACCTGCACAACTATTTAATTGACTCAGGGGCATCATCTAACATAATGCCAGCTTCAGTTTGTTCCAAATTGAACATAGAGGCCCAGAAGTCTGCTATCCATATTGTACAATTAGACAGGACCAAAGTGCAGGTTGTCGGAGAGATTAATTCCGTAACTATCAGGTTGTCTGATGATCCCAGAATAGTACAAAGGATTGACATTCTAATAGCCGATATACCTGAGTTTTACGGTTTGATTTTGAGTAGAGATTGGTCCGAAAAATTGCATGGATATATTTCTACTGATTGGTCACACATGTGGCTTCCTTATAAAGGTAAGCCAAATCAAATAAAGATTGACCGAGAAAAACATATGACCCATACAGTTACCGATTTTGAACAAGAAAACCATCCCGTAGCTTTCAACAACAACATTTTGGGTAATTATTCATCAGAATCATTCTTTGGCAACTTTGTTGCCAAACCCTCCCCTTTCTCAGTTAATCATTTTACATCTCAGATTGAAAATTTTTCACAAGTAGATAAGTCTAGATGTTTCAATGATGATGAGAAAACTGTAAATATGATTGCTAATACCCCTTTATTTTGGTCTTTGTATTTTGATGGCTCCAAGTCCAGCGAAGGCTCGGGAGCAGGATGCATCTTGGTTAGTCCACATGGGGAAAAGACAATGCTGTCTTGCAGGTTAGAATTTGAGTGCACTAACAACACAGCAGAATATGAAGCCCTAGTTCAGGGTTTATATAAATGGATCGGCCTTAAAGTGCAATATCTAAAAGTATTTGGCGATTTTGAAATTATTGTTAAACAGGTTAGAAATGCAATTCATTGCCTTTCCAATCATCTTAAGCATTACCAATTGCTAGTGCAAGATCTTACCTCGCATTTTTTAGCATTTAATATTTCCTCCATTCCTCGGTCCCAGAATTCAGCTGCCGACCTTCTAGCCAATGTAGCCTCCAGGCTCCTACCTTCTGAAGATTACAGCCCTGATAGATTTTTCGTAGAGTTGATTTTTAGGCCTTCAATTCCTGATAATGTCACTAATTGGAGAGTATTTAATCATGATGATGATAATTTACAATTCTTAACCTCTGAGAAGTCTTATGACAACCAAATCATTGAAGAGGATGAGCATGACTCCCAAATAAAGGAAACACCTCAAGAAAATGCAATTCCTAAGCCTGTGGTAAAACTAGAAGATTCTTTATGATATAAAGAACAGGTTTAAACCTGTAACTAATACAAAGATCCAAAGCTCTACCCTAAGGTTTGAATTGGTAAATTTGGGTACTGAGCAAGCTCCTCAGAATGTGAATTTAGGATTAGGACTTTCTGTAGAAGAGAAAGAAGCATTTGTTAAACTGTTAAGGAAGAATAAACACGTTTTTGCTTGGAAATATGATGACTTAAAGACTTATGACACATTTATTATCCAGCATACTATTCCAATGCTTCCAGATCAAAAACCCATTCAGCAGAAGTTAAGAAAAATACACCCAAATTTGGAAAGCCAGATTAAGTCGGAGCTTAACAAACTCCTTAAAGCCAAGATTATCTTTCCAGTTTGACATTCTAACTGGGTTTCTAATATGGTGCCTGTTAGGAAGAAGAATGGCGACATTCGAATTTGTATTGATTTCAGGAATTTGAACAGAGCAAGCTTGAAAGACAATTTCCCATTGCCTACTATGGAGCAAATACTTCAATCAGTGGCAGGTTCTGAATTGATGTCCTTTCTAGATGGTTTTTCAGGATACAACCAAGTTTTGGTTCATCCTGATGACCAGCTTAAAACTACATTTAGAACAAAATGGGGAACATATGCATATCAAAAGATGCCTTTTGGAATTATAAATGCAGGAGCGACTTTCCAAAGAGCTATGGATACAACTTTTAGGGGATTGATTAATCGAACAGTGGTCGTCTACCTAGACGATATAACTGTATTTTCTAAAGAGAAGTCTAATCATTTACATGACTTGAACCAGATCTTTCAATGATGTAAAAGGTATGGAATTTCTCTTAACCCCAAAAGGTCATTCTTTGCTCTTGATCAAGGGAAACTCCTGGGTTTTATTGTATCTCGGGATGGCATTTACATCGATCCTGATCGGATCAAAGAAATTTCTGAGATCCCATTTCCCCACAATAAGAAATCGATGCAGTCATTTCTTGGCCAGATTAATTTTGTTAAAATATTTGTACCATATTTTTCTCACATTATTTTGCCCCTCCAGGCAATGATTAGGAAAAATGCAGTCTTTAAGTGGGGATTAGTAGAAAAAGAAGCTTTTGATTTGATAAAGCAATCCATAATCAACGCCCCCTCCTTAATTACTCCAAATTTTTCTAATCATTTCACATTGTATACTATCGCATCCGATTCTTCATATGCTGCAGTACTCACGCAACTAAATGATCACAATTTGGAGGCGCCCATCTCATTTTTTAGCTCAAATCTACAGGGTGCCGAATTAAATTACTCTGATGTAGAGAAACAAGCTTTCGCTGTGTTTAAAGCAGTCAAACATTATAGACCCTTCCTTCTCAAAACCCATACAAAAGTAATAGTTCCTTTCCCAGCTGTTAGGCAACTATTAATACAAAAAGAACTGGGTGAAAAAAGGGCGAATTGGGTCACAGCGCTTCAAGAGTATGACTTAGAAATTAGGCCAGCAAAGATTGTTAGAGGCCAAGGTTTTTGCAGGATATTGGCAGGAGCTTCCAACATTCCCGAATCAAGCAATACTGGTCCAACTGAAGAAATCAATCAGATAAGTGTCACTAATTCCGAATCTCAATATGCAGATTTAATATTTTATTTAAAAATTGGTTATGCTCCTCCAAATTTATCTTACAAAAGCAAAAGGGCCATCAGGTTAAAAGCAAAGAGTTTTACAATTATTGATGATGTGCTTTTTAAGAAGAATTATGATTCTATTTTACTAAGATGCCTTGAGAAAACTGAAGCCCAAAAGGTGTTGCAAGAGTTACATGATGGACCGGCAGGAGGACATTTTGGAGCCGACACAACAGCTCACAAGATTATTCATGCTAGATATTATTGGCCAACCCTTTTTAGAGATACCCACGAGTATGTAAGGAAATGCCTCAACTACCAAACTTCTAGTGGAAGACAACGAAAACCGGCTTTCCCTTTACAACCAGTCAACATTGAACAACCTTTTGAGCAATGGGGATTGGATATCATCGGAGAAATTAATCCACCTTATTCCAAGCAGCATAGGTATATTCTTACTGCAACCGACTATTTCACTAAGTGAGTTGAGGCAATCCCTTTGAAGACAGAAAATTCTGAAGCAATCATTGAATTCATAGATCAATTCATCATTACCAGGTTTGGTGTCCCAACTGCTCTCGTATTTGATAATGCTTCTTATTTCTCAGGCAATTCTATGTTTGATTTTGCTATCAAGAGAGGATTTAAATTAAAATATTCTTCTAACTACTATCCCCAAGGTAATGGTTTAGCAGAGTCCACCAATAAGAATCTAATCAAAATCATCAAACGAACAATTGAACAAAATCATAGAAATTGGCACAAATCCTTAGTGTTTGCATTATGGGCTGATAGGATAACACAGAAAGCTTCTATAGGAGCCTCTTCGTTCAATCTTGTGTATGGAAAAGAAGCAATACTGCCTACAAACCTCGTTCTTCCTTCTTTAGCCCTAGTGCAGTTCATTGAAGAAGCTCCTTCCTCTTCTATTCGGCTTAGATATGATCAAATCTTAAAGCTAGAAGAAGAGAGATAAAAGGCCAAGGATACCCATGCCAAACATCAGCAAATCATCAAAGCAGCTTTTGATTCAGTCTCATCAGGTTCAAAACAATTCCAAGTTGGCGATTTAGTTCTGAAATGGGATAAAGCCCATGAGGACAAAGGCAAACACACCAAGTTCCAACAGTTGTGGCTTGGAACCATTCAGATTTGTGAGAAAAGTAGGCCATTCAACCTTTATATTGCAAGATTTAGCAGGTTTGAGGGAGTCTCTCCCTGTAAATGGCATCATCCTAAAAAAGTTCTTCAATTGAGAAGGCAACCCCTTCTCCTTTCATTTCCGTAGGATTTTATAGTTTGTAGATTTTTTTTAGGAAATAAAGTTTAAAGGCATCTTCCATTGACCTTTCACTATGTTTGAAAATTTGTCTCACAGAAGTATCATGAGTATTTGCTTTCAAACAATAGAAATTTCAACCGAAAGAGATAATTCTTGGGAAATTAGGTATCATTATATTTTGAAACCACAATTTAAGTTTGGTGAACTCCTCCTAAAGCATAAAAGTAATGTAAGTCATTTTCTGTTTTCAAATTGGTCTCAAAAGGTTATCAATATCAAAGATAGAAGTCAATTCAATATCAGTATCTTCAACTCTTAACCTGTCATCCATTGATTCTTAAGGAAAAAATTGTTCACCCCATTCCTTAAAGTTTATGATTTTTCAGAGTGTAAATCTAAAATATAAGATATTAAAGATAAGAGGTCTTATTACAAGCCTGCTTACCATGTTCATAGGGAAATAACTTAACTGACATTACCAATACTGCATACCAAAACAGGGTAATGGCTTGAAATCTCAAGACAAGGAGTCTCATCACGAGCTATCTTGTTCAGTTAGACTACTACCAGTGAGTGGCATTGTCAATAGCTAGCCACCAAACCAGGGCAATGGCTTTTTATCCTGTCAATGACAGAAAAAAGAAAGATGAACAAAATATGAAAACATGTTTTGAATTCATTCTGATAATCACACTCTTAATTGGATGGGACAATGGACAATTACATGGTTAAAAGGTATCCCTGCCGAGACTATAAACGTTTGCTGGCAGCAGAGGCTCTACCTATGACAGACGAGTCTACCATAAAGGCTGATTTGGAGAGATTTTCCTATTTTTATCATTATAAACCAATAGAGGCCTATTTGAGACTTAAAATGTACTTATTTCAAGTTAACAAAGGGAGGAAGTTAGCAAAATTACTTTCATGATATTCAGAATGCATAAATATCTAGTTATATCATAATTTTCCCTTGTAGATTGAAACTCTATTTCAAAAAAGTTTAAGTATTTTTTATTTTTCCAGAGATAACTAGTTCTTCCAGCGAATCACGAATTGTTGTGCTCTACAAACAACCCCCCATTTCATATAATTTTTATTCATAAAACATTACATTATGAAATGGGTCCCTTCAAAATAAAGATGATATCAATACTTTTGTTTAAAAGTTCGATAATCAAATGAGCGCTTTACAAAACCCTTTTAAACAATATCCATTTAAAAGAAATAAAGCAAATCTTCGTCATTGCGATAAAGCGATCGCAAGATCGCATATCGCAATGACATAAGGGACATATATAAATGGCACAAGGCTTTCCGCCGATGCGATATCGCATTCGGCGATCGGCGATATCCAATGCACGTTTAAAAGCGCCCCATATCATAACCCCTGATGCGATGCGCTATCGGCATTCGGCGATCGGCAGGTTCCCTTCACTTGAGTCTCAATGCACATAAGCCTTTCGCCGATGCGATATCGCATTCGGCGATCGGCGGTACTCGATGCACATTGTTAAGGCAGACTTGTCATAACCCCCGATGCGATGCGATAAGGCACGGTTTTCAATAAAAAGCCATTAAAGTGATTAGAAAGCTCAATTTACTCATATTTAAGGCATAATCACTTCCGCTCAGCCGCCAATACGTCCATTGCATGCTTAAGGAGATTTCTCGACCGAATAATGATATAATGGGCATTTATAAGGTGGCAGGTTTTATACGGCCATTTAACGGATTCATGTCGTAAAATCTTTCCATGGATTATCTCCGCGCCCATTTTAAAAGCTGAATATATTGCTGTGCATCTATTCATTTGTTATCAATTGCAAGTTTTTATCGCTATCTCTCTGTGTTACGCCAAATTGCCTCTCTGTGCAGAATTCAGTCATAGACAGGAGTTCGGGCATGATGGGTAAGAAGTCTAAGAAGACTGAGGGTGCTTCCAATCCACCAGTCGCAGGACAAGCCACTGCAAATAGCAAGAAAGGCCTAATATCTGATACAACATGCACAAGCCTCACCAGAGTAACTTGGCAAGGCACTTATGACTTAATTGAGGCCGAGAAACCAAAGCAGACAATAGCAGAAGCTACCGCGGATTCATTACGGAAGTCGGACTGCACTCTCAAGGATTTGGCTGATTCTTTCCTTCATAGGATAGCAGCCAGGGAGCAAATTCTCCAATACACAGACGTTGTGCGATGGGCGATTGAAGAAATCCCCATCATGGACAGAACTTTTAGCACAAGAGATGGGAGGATTTTCGGATCGTTCAAAGCAGAAGACTTAAGGCAAATGTATCATTTTCCCGAGCCAGAGAAGATATACAACAGCGCCTTCCTGGAGAAGTTTGCAAGCGAAAATGAGATTGAGTCTGAACCTATCAAAGATTGGAGGCAAAATCCGAACAAACACAAGCACGAATCTTCCGGTAAGTACTCGGTCGATTCTTTGGCTTCTCCTTATTGCTATGCGGGTATAATGATGTGTAGGTTATGGGGTTTACACGACTCTGCTATTTTTACCATCGAAATGGTTCCTCTTATGGAGGCAGCAGTAAATAGTATAATTATGGACTGGGCCACTATCCTTTCGGATAAACTAGCAGTAGCTGTTCGTGATTTCAGAAATAAGACTGTGGTCACTGAAAGGAAAATTCCCCCATTCTACTATAGTGCATATATCCTAGATACCTTATGTTTCAATTCCGAATTCCCTGTTCTTGGTTGGAGGTGGACTGCACAAGACCCCTCGCCCATTCATATTTATCACCGCAAGTTATGGAAGTCATCCTATAAAAACCACTTGTATCAGATCTGTAATGGCTTCATGGTCCCCATTTATTATTCCATTTTTGACAAACCCATTTCAAAGATTTCCTACCAAGCCTCCTTTGATTTACCGGCAGTTGCTAGTTGGTTTGGAGAAGAGCATTTTACCTATATCAGAGTCTACGGCAGCCAAGCCAACCCTCATGTCCTCCCTTTATATGTTCCTGACAAATTGCTAGCAAGAGAAATTGCATATCAGATTACGGCTGAGAGTACTACACAGACTCTCAAAAAGGAAAAGAAAAAAGGCTGGCCCACTTTTCCCTTAAGGTGTGGTGTCTTTACCCTGCATGATCTCAAACATGCGGAGAAGGAGGCCACAAAGATTCAATCTTTAGCTCTGGCTACAATCCCGAAAAGGGCATTTGATCCAAAGCTAGTTGCCCATGCCGCATTAGAACATGCCAAGTTAACAACGTTTAAACATCAAGAAGATATGTTCGATGATCTGTTCACTTCAATTGAAACAATTGGTCAAGCTAAAGAACTCGCTAAGATGAAATACAATGATGAAGGGTTAACTGAGTTTAATAAACTTAGAGAGCAGAGGTTGCAAACTCTGTCTCTAGATTTATTAGCGACAACCCCAGCGGCATCATCAAGCGAGCCTGGTTGGCAACAGACAAAGGAACCTCCTGCTACAACAAAAGATCATAATAAAGAGCAGGAGGAACAACAGAGGAAAGACCAAGAGGAAAATCAAAAGAAGGAACAGGAAGAATGGTTAAAGAAAGAGCATGAGGATAAACAGCGAAGGGAACAGGCAGAGCAGCAGAAGAAAAAACAGGAAAAAATACAAAGGGAGCCTCCAACTGAGAAAAGGCAACAGACCACCACTGACGCCAATGTAGATACTACCACAAACCCCAAATTGCTCCAGAAATGGCAGCAGTTTGATTCTATCATCAGTGGAGGAAAAGGCTCAAAAAGTACAGACACTCCTAAAACCGGAGATATGCAAGATGATACTTCATCTCAGGTTCTAAGTGGAACCAGCGGCCCACCTAAATCTAAAGATATTGAGATAATTCCGAAAGATCCCAGTGATCAAATCATTCTACAAGTATAAGATATTCCTCCATTGGATGTTTTCTACAGCCCGAGGCATAGAGCAGTGGTAAAGCTATCAAGGAAAAGACGAAGGCTTGATCAACCTTCTATCTTTCCAGAGCAAACGGTCACGGGTAATGTAGTATGGAAGGAGAAACTAGACCCCTCCGATGATCTAACTAAATTGTCACAGTATGCTGGAGCTTATTCAGCAGCAACAATCGACAAAGTATCGGAGGTAAGTCTTTTATTAAAGACTAAAGACCAAGAAATCTCCACATTACAGACAGAATTGGCCGAAACAAAGCAGAGAGCCACGCAAGTAGAGGAGCAGTTGTTGGCACAACAGTAAAAGGCAATGGACGCAGAAGAACATTTGTTGGCACAACAGCAAATGAATAATCAATTGGCCTAACAATTGGAAGTAGAGAAGCAAAGGATTGACCAGGCTGCGATCCAGAAACAGAACGAATTAACGGAGGCATTGGAAAAGTTGAAAATGGCGAACGAGAAAATGGTGAAGACCAAGGATGAACAAATCGCTCAAATGACATCACAACTAGAAATGATAAAAGGAGCTTCGCAGGTGACAGAGTTCAGAAAAGAAGCATCATTGATAAACAATGCGCTAATATCTCAAATCAAACTCTTATGTCAACAGATCGCTCAAGCGGAGCCACTGTGCGAATTAACTACATCCATAAATGAGCAGGTAGAGAAAGTTAGGGAGGATTTAAACCAAGCCGATGAGGCTATTACTGCACATCTTGAATGGAAAGATTCGGATTCGGAAAAAACAACTAATTTGCCCAGGATACTTGAAGTTCATAAAGATATACTTTTCACAGAATGGCACACTCAGGTGTTGAAGGCAGAGAGAGCCGCTTCAAGATGTAGATTAACTTCTAGCAATTTAGTTGATTTAGTTAACAACACTCTCTACATAGCAAATATGATTTCCCAGTGTACACCAGGAAAGATTACAACAACAAATGCATTGGAGCAATCATGTTATCCTAAGCTAGAAGAAAGAGGAAGATTAATCGCCGGGATTAATAGTTTAAACATGGAAGCATATTGGCACTTCCTAGTTAAGCCTCATACACAAAGAGTCGCCCTGAAATGTTTAACAAATGCCATCGAATGTATGATTCCCGACATTCAAGATGCCACATATGCTGCCCAGCTCAGTTCGCGCCTCAACAAACCTCCGAAAATTGAGCCAATGCTTTCCATTAATCAGCTCAGATTCAAAGGAAAGCAACTGACTCAATGAATCATCCTCCAGCTCCCCAGATCGCTAGCCAAAATAGAAACAAAAGTTATTGATATCAGTTTAAGTAGCATTTCTATTTAATATATATTTAGATTAGTACTGTATTTATAGACCCTTTCATGTTTTTAGAAAGGGTCGTAAAATTTTGTAAGAGACTTAATAGACTGAAGTTTGCACTACCGTGCTTCAGCCCATATTCTTTTATGAAACTTGACCAGTTGTTCTTACTCTAATGAAGGAATTTCTTTATACAATTGTGCACTATTGTCGTTGATTGAGGAATGTTTATGCGTTTAAGGGAAGAACTACACATAGCGATTGATATCTGGGAGTGGAAAACAGCTCATATGGTATTTCTATCTGTGTCTGAAGTCATTCTGTTTATGTGAATTGTTATGTAATTATTCTTGCTATCATTGATTATATGTATGCGCTATAACAGAAAATCTTATTCATTCCACTATTGGGTGTTTAGTGATGTGCCTTTACTTTTAAATCATGTATATGATAAGGATATAAATGTATAAAGTGTGGTAATTTCGCTTCAATCGCTTTGCTTAACTATTTAAGCACACCAATCTTAAATGATTTAGTATCTATGTCGTGAAGATACAGTCATCTATATGCTTGTTTTTTAGACATAGAGCATCAAAAGCTATGCTTTAGAGCTTAATAGATTCCCGGGATAGTTTCATTTACTTATATTTCTTTCAATAGTTTTAGCCTTTCGCTCACCACTAGTGTTATCTATAAATCAATCACTCATCCCATTTATCTATTTCTGGGAAACTGGTCCCATTACCCCCAGTCGCAGCCACTACCCCAAACGGAAAAGGAGCTGCACTAAGGTCCGGACTGGGTGGTTTCCCCAATGTTGTTGCAGCGATTTTCGAGGCTTCAAAATTTTTCGCGCTAGAAGGAGGGCACCGACTATGAATGGCAAGTGAACCCAAATTTACAAGCCATTCTAAGAGTAATTCTCCCTCCAATTCTCCTAGTTATTCTCGATCGCATGCTGTTTCTCCAACGCACAATCAAGGAAAATAGGAATCAACTACCACTACTCACACCCATTATACTCCAGAACAATTGAGTCTTGAATCCCCTGAAGTTCAGTCTCTTATCCACAAACTTCATAGCTTCTCGATTTCGCCACACAGATCTGAAGTATCACAAAGCAGTGCGACTTCGCAGTTCAATCTTTCTCATCCACTTACCAGACTTCAAAGTGAAAAGCTTGGTATTGAACCCATTGAGTTCCCTTTACCCGAAAGGAAAAGAGCCAAGAAATATACTGAAGGGTCTGATAGTGGAGAGCTTTCATCCACATCATCCATTTCATCTCCCCGTCTGCAAAGTCAACCACCCACTCCTTCATTACATATTGTTGTCCACCAGGGAACAGAAGCCTCAACATCTCAATCTGCTCACCCCTCGATATCATCTACTTCCCACACATCTGGAATCCAAATAGTAATACCAACCACCGGTACTATTACAATGGTAGATCCATGGACCAGACCTGGTGCAGTCAATATGCCTGCACCATTGCATCCTTTACCAGATGCTCCTGAAAAATGGCTCCCCAAATTTAATCCAGATGATGGAACCCAGGCCGAAGAACATATTAATAATTTCATGTTGTCGGTCAACTTGAAAGGGGTAACACAAGATGATGTTGTTGTTATACTTTCCCCTTATACTTTGCAAGGATCAGCAGGATCCTGATATTTCTCTCTACCCTCTGGTTCCATTACCAGTTGGGATACGTGCCAAGAGAAGTTTCTTACTAAGTATGGAAATGATAGGTCTTTGGCAACTTTAATAAACAATCTCTCCAACCTAAGAATAGAGCATAGGGAACCAATTAAGGAATTTAATGCTTGCTTCAATAAACTCCTGAACAAAATCCCTACAGCTTCCAAACCAAGTGAACAAATTCGAAGCAAATGGTATATCACTGCCCTGCCTGCCAATATAGCCATTATTGTAGATAGGGCTGGGAAACCTACCTTAGCAGAAAATATGAAAGAAGCACTTGATGTGGAAAAACGCATCAACTCCTTAGAAAAGAAAGCTGCCTTGGAGGACAGAAAAGCTAAAAAAGTTTATTTTAAAGAAGACTCCAAGAAGAAAAGCCCAAAAGACCCATATGATATGGAGGGACTGCAAAAGGTCCTGAAAACATTGTCCAACGAAATGATTGACATAAAGAAACAGGTGGCCGAAACTTCAAACAAAACACCATTTAGGACTTATAAGAAAACTGAAACAAAGCCACCCAATGTCATATCTAATGCATATTCAGACCAGGAGGAGGAAGAAGAAGAGGCAACCCCACCAACTGACGATGAAGAAGAAGTAGCTGAGTGTCATGGAATGTGGGATTTTATACTCCCCAATTCTGATACCGATAATGAAGAAGAAGCCTTCCCAGTCACCACCAAAAGTAAAAGTACTTCTGAACCTGCCCAGGCGACTTCAAAGAAAAGGAGTGCAGGTGCTGCTACAACAAAAGAAAAAGTACCTCCAAAGAAATCACCTGCATTAGTCCCCCAAAACCAGCCTTCAACTTCTAATTCCCCTTCAACATCTAAGATGTTAGTTGTATCTGATTCAATGGAATACAACATTGTTGATGACATGAAGAAAACTAAGGCAAACATAACTATGTTTGAGCTTAGCAAGCTAAAGCATCAGCAAAAATTACTTCTTAAAGAACTGAATGCTGTTCCCTGTACTCCACTTCCTAGTTCAAAAGCTGCTAATGATTCAGGCCAATCCCCTCCAGGTATGGTTGAAGCTACAGATTCAGTCCTAATTGGGGACAGGTCAAGTTCTCATACTCCACCATTCCTTCTGACTTATGAAATCTACAACAGAAACCTGCACAACTGTTTAATTGACTCAGGGGCATTTTCTAACATAATGTCAGCTTCATTTTGTTCCAAATTGAACATAAAGCCCCAGAAGTCTGCCATCCATATTGTACAATTAGACAGGACCAAGGTGCAGGTTGTCGGAGAAATTAATTCCATAACTATCAGGTTGTCTGCTGATCCCAGAATAGTACAAAGGATTGACATTCTAATAGCTGATATACCTGAGTTTTAC
>APFE030481088.1:0-13169 GCA_000404065.3 Pinus taeda | reverse complement strand
AGATTTTTTGGGACAGGGAGAATCATTGACTCCTTAAGAGTTAAGAATGACAATTTCAGAGTTAAACGTGCTTTGTTATAAAGTGTCCTTACTTGGTTAAAAATAACTTTTCTTGATTGATAATAGAACTTTGAAAGATTCTAATAAAATTTTGAAATCTCAAAATGATTACAATTTGATGAAAAATAAATTTTTTCAGATTTTATGATACTTTGCCAACTTCTCAACTGATAATCTCTTCCTTAAGTATGTCTACCTCTATAATAAGAAAATCAAACTTCATTAAGAGATTTAAGAAAAGCTAATAGGTGACTATTAACAATTTTTCTCCACGTATCTTGAGCATTGTTAGGTAACAAATAGGCCTTCCATATAAATAATGGGAAAGTCACCAAAATCAAAACTGAAAACCAAAAGAAAAGAAGTCTTATGCTAAAATGAGAAGAGAAATCAGCAAACAAAAATAAAAACAAAGAAATCTCTAAAAATGGAAAGGAAAACCAAAGTCTCGCAAGATAAACTCAAACAAGAATGTTTATACCAATGTCTCGAACAATATGAAGAAAAATAAAATAAGCATGTAATCATTCATTCTTATGTTGAGATTTAGAAAAACATACCTTGCAGAGTTGTGAATGCTTTAGGCTTTTAGATAACAGTGATCGTAAAATTCAGCCACAATGAATAATTTCTGTTTGATATGAGTCTTCTTGTTCCCAAGCATCATCTTAATCATTTTCTAAAAGAAAAGGAATGCTTAAAGAAACAGATTAAAGGTTCAGAAACTTCCTGATGTAGCTGTTTCGATGAAGATTATCGCTGCTTATTGAAATAAAGCTAGGAGAAGAGTATGGACTTTGAAAATATGGTTCGGCAGAAGATTGAAAAATTTTATGAAGAGCTGCAAAACAGAGTTTTATATCAGCGTAATTTAAAAAACAAAAATGAAACTAGAGTGATGAAATGGAAATTAATGAAAGTGAGTACATGAATCTTACCATTGGATAATTTCTTTTGATCTTACCTGAAAGGTATCAGTTTCTTCAAACTAGCTGACTTCTTATTTTAATTAACATTAAAAACATGAAGAAGCCAAACTAACCAAAATCCTATAAGCCAAGATCATTATTTATTTTATTTACACTAAAGCAAGCGGTAAAAATGGTGATGCACGGAACGCCTGGTTTAAATCTGCTCCAACCCTTCAACCGATTCAATTAGAAAACCTCTGTTTATTTAAAATGCGGAATATCAAAAATTATGGAAAAGTCTGTTCACATTCAAATGAAGAACTAAATTCTTGCATTTGTTATACAGCGCGCAGCCCATCGCATGACAATTATCCCAAACGCAATTAAAATAATGTGATCGAATATCGTTCAATCTAAAACTGGTTTCTTTTCCAATGCCGATATACACCCTGAATATATATCATCTACGGAGGCATAGGCTTACAAATTTTGTATTATATAACAAAGGAAATTAATCAAAGGAGCTGAAAGCCATTCGGGCAAACACCGATGCTCAACCCTTCACACACGCATCAAAGATCACGCACCTACACAATACCTCTGTTTTTTTTTATGTGGACGACGCCAGTTCTCTAATTTTCATTGTCATCTGAATAAAATGAACAGCAAATAAATACTAAAACCAGAGAACGCTGGTTCAACGCCCAGCCTCTCGCATCTGAGGCCACAACTAAAACAACAAAACAGGAAACAAAATCTCGACACCTGTTATACAAACCAGAGGCGTAAATTTCCGCCTACGCCATCTTATCCCCCCTGAAGATTACGGATCCATTTTTATTTGAAAACGCAGGCCATATTTTGCATGAAATCTGTAAAAAAGAATGACTAAAAGAAACGTTGGTTTAACACGCAGCTTTAGGTATGTAAAGACACTGGTATCTAAAAAAAATCACACTATCGATCTCTGAGCCGATTCTTTATTATTTTTTTTCCTTTACATACAACTACAAAGTAATATATATCAATACGATTTTATGAGCCTTGAACGCTCTAATACTACCTTACTATAAACGAGAGCGAGCCTCCTTATTTGGATCCCCTTAATGAAATGAGTAACTACTTAACCAAATGAGAAGAATGCGGACCACGAAGTCGCCAGCATGGCTGGTCTAGCATTGGAATAGGTAGTATTTCAGAAGGTTCTTCGGATTCTCAACAATAAACGCTATTTTCATTCCCACGTTGCGTATACTTCCAGATGAGAACGCCTGAACCAATACCTAGACCAACACCTGGACTGTCAGTTCTGCAACGGATTGCCGTCCAGCTGCCCGTGGCATGCCGCGATTCCGGGGATTGACATTTACAAGTTTTCGGGGCTCTGAGCTAACAGAAGATTACACACAGTAATAACTATTTATTTAAGAAATCGAACTCTTTAGTAATTGGACATTTAACACTCAGAAATAAATTTCACCCTGTCAGACCACAACATGTGGGCAATTTCCCACATTGCTGGCCCGTTCCGATGCTCCTGCATCAGACTCCCGGAGAAGAAAACTGATCTTGTAGTTGTTTGGAGTTGATCCCTATTCTCTGTAGCTTCGCTGACGTCCTCTACTGGTTTTTTCTTTCCACTTGGTCAAATATTGATAATGAGCCTGAGTCCTGGTTCGCTTTAGCACTTTCTTTTTCCTTTTTCCTGCTTCGGGCGTTTGTCTGTTATGGCGTCTCTTTGTGGTTCTTCTTCTGGCTTTTAGTATAGGTATCATTCTGCAATACATGACTAAGTCACCTGTTTGGAATTCCTTTTTCCGCCTCCTCATATCTGCCCGCTGCTTGTCTTTGCTACTGCATTCCCGCCATCTGCTTTTGACATCTCCCTCAAATATGCTTCTAGGAGTTAGCCAATTCTCATCTGCTTGGATTTTCTTCGGATCCAATTTCAGCTCTTCTTTAGAGACTGCATATTCCTTCAAATCTTCATTCTTTGGACTAAGTGCTATTAGCACAGCACATGGATTAAGGATTTCACTGATTAGCCATTTATCCATCGACTCTTCCACTTGTGTTCCAGCTTCAACATTTTCCTGCATTACCTTGTAGGCTACTTTATTCGGCAAACTGACTCCAGGTATTAGATCATTATGGTCACTAATACTCCTGATGGGTAACAACTCATCCACAACAATATTAGCACAATCATTCAAGAAATTATGAATTTCTTCAGGTAAATCTTCTAAATTTGTAGAAGTTAAAATTACCTTGGGTTTGCCAACTCTAGCAAAATGCATCTCCTTACCCTTCTCATCTTCCCGCAACAAGATCTTCTCATTCATCAATGTAACATTGTTTCCAGGTGCTTCTTTATCAGCTTCAGCTTTCAACGGCAGTAGTGTATGCTTGTTCCCCTCTTTCTCCAAAGTATAAGTATTTCTTCTGCCATCATGTATGGCATTTCGGTCAAACTGCCAGGGCCTCCCTAGCAATATGTGGCAGACATCCATCGACATTATATCACATAAAATAACATCCTGATAAGTGCCAATCTGAAAGTCGACTTTACATTGTTCAGTCACAAAAATTTGATGGCCTTTTTGGAGCCATGATACTTTATAAGGAGTGGGGTGTACTGTCCTTTCCAACTTCAACTTATCCACCATCTCTGTAGAAACAAGGTTGTCAGTACTACCGCTATCAATTATCAACTTGCAACACTTACCCTTGGACTTACATACAGTTCTGAATAAAGTCATTCTTTGAACTGGTTCTTTGGCTTCCTTAGCTCCTTTCAGTAATACCCTCTTCAGTAATAGGGACTCTCCATCTTCTGGTGGTTCCTCTTTAGCTTCAGGTTGAGGAATCTCCTCCTTGGCTTCTGCAACATTCACGTTGCGCTGGTTTGCTGATCTCTGATGAGGACAATCCCATTGTACATGTCCCCATTCACCACATGCAAGGCACCGGACATCTCTTCCTCGGCCTCTGCCTCTGGGCACAAACCTTCCACGGCCAAAATCTCCTCTTTGTGGTGCTCTATTGCTCGCACTCCCTGCCTCATTCTTAGAGTGTTGAACTTTGGATTCAAGTATCCTTCCTTCGTTTGCGGGATTCTTACCTTTGGTTCTCTGGTCTTGTTTGCGCAAGAGTTTTTCCTCTGCCTTCAAGGCTGCTTGATAGGCATCCTCAACAGTGTTCAAACTTAACAGGCTAATCTCATCTTGGATCTCATACCTTAGCCCATTAATATACCTGGCTACTTTCTCCAAATCATCTTCTACATGCCCTGTTCTGATATTTAACCTGTAAAATTCTTCAGTATATTCTTTAACAGACATTCCCTTCTGTTTCAAATTTTGCATCTGCTTAAAAAGATTCAAATGATAGTCTTTAGGCAAAAACTTAGCTTTGAGATTGCTTACCATTTTATCCCACTGCTTGATCTTAGATTTCCCCTTTCGCGTTCTTGATGTCTGTAACTCGTCCCACCAGATGGCTGCATGGCCCTTCAGTCTGGTGACTGCAAACTTCACCCTCTTATTCTCCTCCACCTCTTCATAATCGAAATACTGATCTATGGATCTGATCCAATCCATGAGCTCCTCGGCATTTAAACTCCCATCATACATAGGAATTTCTATCTTTGGCTTGCTTCCAACTTTTGCCAGCATTTTGAGGACTTTGGCAGTTTCATTTTCTTCTCCTGCTCCCACCTCTTCGTCAGATTCTTCTGAAGAACTCTCAGTTTTTACATCTGGTGCTCTTCTCTGGGCTGTTTCCATTGTCTCCATTCGTTCACGCAGTCTTCGCACTTCGTCGATCAGGACTGCATTTGGCTCTGGTCTTCCTCGACCAATTCCTCGCCTTGGCGGCATCTTAGCTGCAACCCCCTCGATCTTCTGGCTCTGATACCAAAAATTGATGCACGGAACGCCTGGTTTAAATCTGCTCCAACCCTTCAACCGATTCAATTAGAAAACCTCTGTTTATTTAAAATGCGGAATATCAAAAATTATGGAAAAGTCTGTTCACATTCAAATGAAGAACTAAATTCTTGTATTTGTTATACAGCGCGCAGCCCATCGCATGACAATTATCCCAAACGCAATTAAAATAATGTGATCGAATATCGTTCAATCTAAAACTGGTTTCTTTTCCAATGCCGATATACACCCTGAATATATATCATCTACGGAGGCATAGGCTTACAAATTTTGTATTATATAACAAAGGAAATTAATCAAAGGAGCTGAAAGCCATTCGGGCAAACACCGATGCTCAACCCTTCACACACGCATCAAAGATCACGCACCTACACAATACCTCTGTTTTTTTTTATGTGGACGACGCCAGTTCTCTAATTTTCATTGTCATCTGAATAAAATGAACAGCAAATAAATACTAAAACCAGAGAACGCTGGTTCAACGCCCAGCCTCTCGCATCTGAGGCCACAACTAAAACAACAAAACAGGAAACAAAATCTCGACACCTGTTATACAAACCAGAGGCGTAAATTTCCGCCTACGCCATCTTATCCCCCCTGAAGATTACGGATCCATTTTTATTTGAAAACGCAGGCCATATTTTGCATGAAATCTGTAAAAAAGAATGACTAAAAGAAACGCTGGTTTAACACGCAGCTTTAGGTATGTAAAGACACTGGTATCTAAAAAAAATCACACTATCGATCTCTGAGCCGATTCTTTATTATTTTTTTTCCTTTACATACAATTACAAAGTAATATATATCAATACGATTTTATGAGCCTTGAACGCTCTAATACTACCTTACTATAAACGAGAGCGAGCCTCCTTATTTGGATCCCCTTAATGAAATGAGTAACTACTTAACCAAATGAGAAGAATGCGGACCACGAAGTCGCCAGCATCGCTGGTCTAGCATTGGAATAGGTAGTATTTCAGAAGGTTCTTCGGATTCTCCACAATAAACGCTATTTTCATTCCCACGTTGCGTATACTTCCAGATGAGAACGCCTGAACCAATACCTGGACCAACACCTGGACTGTCAGTTCTGCAACGGATTGTCGTCCAGCTGCCCGTGGCATGCCGCGATTCCGGGGATTGACATTTACAAGTTTTCGGGGCTCTGAGCTAACAGAAGATTACACACAGTAATAACTATTTATTTAAGAAATCGAACTCTTTAGTAATTGGACATTTAACACTCAGAAATAAATTTCACCCTGTCAGACCACAACATGTGGGCAATTTCCCACATTGCTGGCCCGTTCCGATGCTCCTGCATCAAATGGAATGCTTAGTGCTCAAGGGAATTGAAATTAAAAGAAATGCATCAGAAATGAAAATGAGAATTTGCAGTAATGACTGTTTCTCAAGATATTATTAGTTTTATATAAACTCCATGATTTTATAAATTGTCCAGAATCAAGACCAAATCTACGATAATAAAATTTAAATATGAAGATAGAGAGGTCTTGAATTCCATTTTTAATTATGGAATTATATATTTAAACTAAAATATATGAGAAATTGAAATAATTTGAATATGCTGCAAATTGGTCATTAACTGTTTTCTTACCATAGTGGTTACCCAAGCTCGCTTTTAAAATAACATATCGCTGTATCGGATGATTCGCATCACATGTCTCTTCACCATGCTTCAAATTTAATCTGTAGAACTTCACCTTTATTGCTATGCCATATATCGATTAAATGTTAATGGCTCAAAGGCATGCATTGGAAGCTATTGCATCAGAGATTGCAATGGCAAATTGCCGATAAGAACATGTGCAATGAAATGAAGCGATCGCATCATTAAAGAAATATTATATCGGGGATCAGAGAATCAATTGCATCGTGCTTCCCATATTGCAAAATACACATTGTAGATTCAGAGAAGTGATGTGAGCGTAAGAATGTGATGAAATGATTGCAATATCGGCGATGCGATGGAAGTCGTAGCTAATCGGAAATCGGCAAACTTTGGGTACCCGATGTAACACAATATATTTTTTGCGATGCCGATATGCGATGAAGAGCGGACCCGATAACTTTTTATGATGGGATTTTAATAACATATTGGATCCGAGATATCGGCCATAAATAAAACTGCAAGGAAGCGATTGCGATATCGGCGATGCGATGGATGACGTAAATCGGCGATCGGCAGTCTTAAGCACCCGATGTAACACAATATGATTGCTGCGATGCCGATATGCGATGAATGATGTGGCTAATTGGCGATCGTGATCAGCAATGTTATGCGCATGATTTAACAATTCTCAATATGCCGATATGTGATGAAGAGTGGACCCGATAATTTTATGATGAAAATTTGATAACATATCGGATCCGAGACATCGATCCTTTTAAAGTTATGCTCTTACCATTATTGCAATTGAATGGACGCGATATTTTTTATGAATTTGATTTGAATTTCATATCGGGTCCGAAATTATGTTGTCATCGCAATATCGGTAAAGCCGTTTATCGGAGATCGGCGTTTCATGATAATGGAAATATATTCAACTTGGAAAGCTCCGATATGTGAAATGCAATATGGCATATGAGTAAGATAATACATCGGAGGTCTTTGGTGAACAATTTGTTATCAAAAGAAATACTAAAAAAAAACTACTTCCGATGAAATCTTATGATGCGAATGGTCTTATGATATTTCTTGAAATTTCAATTGGGTTTTCTAATGAATGAAAGCAAAGCTAAAAAATGCTTAAATTCTAATGAATCAGAATTGAATTTCCCTGAACCTGTTTGCAAATTTGAAATGAGTTTGCTGCTTACTTCAAGTTTTGAAAATAAATGAGAACCTGTAAATAAAACAGAACACAAATCAAAAAATAAACTAAGGAAAAGATGAACTAATAATGGATAAGAATAAAGTTGTAAATACGTACCTGAAAGGAATTTGTCTGTAAATTTTACCTGATAAATCTTCAAATTCTTCCTTTGATAAAAATCATCTCATTATTTATTTTAAATCTAAGTGTGCAATCAGCCTAAATGAAATCAATCATTCATGTTCATGGAATATAAAATTTACCAGAAATAAATATGAAAAACTATGCTTCCCTTTCGAAGTGAAGTAACAATTTATTACCTCTACTCATTCCGAATTAATCTTGAGAAAAATCTGTATTGTTATAGTGACTTTTTAATAATGCCTTTAGTAAATAGACATGATGCGTTTTTACAGCATCAGATAATAAACTAAAGATTAGAATGAGATTAAGCCACTAATTGTAGAAAAATATCAAAACAGATTTAAATGTGTGCACTCGGCAAAATGGGCATCCTTAAGATCAGCTTTTGGCAAATTTCGAGGAAGATAATATGAACTTCATATGATTATCGTGATAGGTTAGACTGACTAATGATGATTGAATTAGAATTAAGTTTATCATAGACAGTCATACATTTCATGGGATAATGGGGTCATGAAGCTTTTTTTATCCTCAAATCCTTACCATATAAATTTCAAAAGAAAATCTTAGAAGGAAATCCCGAAATGAAGAAAAGTGGCTTTGAGGAAATCGATGCCAAGTGCAGCTTTAATTGACTTTGATCAAGACATTATTCAAAACAGGCAGAGTAGAGAAATCGCTATAAGAAATTTCAAAAAGGAAAGCAAGAATTAAAATTTTCTAATAAGGAAAAATGTTTCCACTGAACATGTATGAGAAGGCTGATTGCTTTGTTTTATTTTTTAATCTACAGAACTATTGCAAATAAATTAACTACATAAAACAAGCTAACTAAATTAATTCTACTCCTATTCTAACCATATACATGAAAATGACTAGGTATAGTCATATTTCCAGTGTAGCCATTTTCTCAATTTTACTCCTATGTTTATGTACAGTTCAAATGTTAGTAATAAAAATACAAATCTAACTAAACTAAGGAAATTAAATATGAAATCAGAATGTACAATTAGCGTTAGCAAGTTGATTAAAATCTCCTTCTCTTGAAATTTGCTTTCCAATTGACTACCAATTGGATCATAAAAATCTAGATGGATTTTTATTAAGGATTGAGAAATGTTCAAAGGAAGGGATAACAGGCCAGATTGTGAAGATGAGCTTTTAGATTCGTTGACCTGAAAAAATTTGTTAGTGTTGTGTACAAATGTTAAATCATTGACAATTTTCTTTGAAGGAAAATTTTCCAAACAATTTTCAAATGAGTCAATGAAAAATGGATGGAAGCCTTTCAAATAAAATGACAATTTATTAATTGAATTGAATTTCTGGCCAGATTGCAAAAATACATTCTCTTGTTGACATTGCCATTGAAAAGATAGAAGTTTTTGATGAAACATTAGCATTGATTTAAATTGGAATATTAATATCCTTCGATGCTGATGATTATAATATGAAACTTGAATTTTCCAATTGGGCAATGCATCAATTGAGTGTTTGATAGTAAGGTGTTCAATATGCCAGCGAAAAGTGTGAAAATTTTGCAAAATAAAATCAGAAAATAAATCTAAATTTAAACAAAATAACTGAGGAAATAAAAACTAAAATGAAATCACTATTTGTACAACTAATGTTACAACACATTTGGGATCGTTTTGAAATGATTTCATTTTCACAAGGAATGGCCAAAATTATGGAATTTGGGTAATTTCGAATTCCAACTTGTGAAATAGAAAACGAATTAAGATTATGAATAGGAATGGGAGTTTGATCCTCATATGAATCATAAATTGAAATGATTTCTTGAATGGTGAAATCATGAAGATAATTTGCTGCTCTAAAATGAGGATTAGTTGAGATAATTCCTAAATTGAAGCGTTCTTCATCCTCGGATGTTATTTGAATTTTATCATGAGGATTCTCTTGAGAAAAATTGAAATCAACATCCTCAATATCAGAGTAATCATCATAAATGACCTCACAAGATTCTCTAGAATTCCCTTCAATCTCATCCAATATATACAAACAAGAAGGAGGAACAAAAATCTCATGTTCATTAGTGGCAAAAGAATGATCGATTATTATTTATTTATCTTGATAAAAATTTAATGGTAATTCATTTAAATCATCCTCTTTAATTTCTGAAATATCATTAATACCAGGAGGAAAAATATTACCATTATTGAAAATATCAGGATAAAGGGAAAAATGTGAACCTGAAACAATGTATTTAAAATTGTCTCTGTTTGAGAGATCTTGTGCATTATGCTCATTGTAAATTTCAGATTGCAGATCATTCCTTTGCGTGCATATGCTTTCTTGAAGAACGCTGCTTTGCTGCTCTGATTTTAGCATTTGCTCATCATGGAGAAATTCAAAAATTTGCACAAAAGTTTGCATTTTGATTGCTGGTTGTACTTGCTGATTTGCGATTTGATTTTCCAAATTTACTTCAAAGTAGCTTTCAGATTTCAAGGCAGCTTTTTCTCCAAAATTATTGTTGTTGTCTTCTTGCATTTGAATGAAAATATTTTCCAAGCTTTGTGAAACCTCTTCATCACCATTTATTTGCACATCCAAATTGGAATTCTCATTTCTGTTGGAAGGGGATGAAACAAAAATTGAACTAATTTCATATGGATTGGGAATGGGAGGAAGAGAACAAACATATTCAAACCAATCTAATGATTCTTCTTCCGTAGGCTTATCTTCGTCTTTAAATTTTAAACAATTCAAATGAAATCGAACATTAAAATCATTAACAGACTCAATTTCAAACCTTCGTAAATATTCAACTTCTTCACATACCTGTTCATAATCATAGCCGTCAAATTTACAAATGAAAATTGTAACAAATTGATCCCAGCTGTGGATTGAAGCAACTGGAAGAGTTCTACACCAGCTTCTGGCTTTTTTCGCAAATGTGAGAGTAAAAATTCTACATAAGATGCCTTCATCAATTCCTTGAAAATCATATTTTGAAACATTTTGAATAAATTGAAAGACATGATTAAAAGCAGAAGAATTTCTCTTACCATTAAATTTTACCTGAGACAAGAGTCTTACCACTTCGGGTGGAGTATTGGAGGATGCACGTCCATGAATACAATTCCAAATTGGAAGTTTAAGACGAGCCATCGCAATAAATAAAATATTAAAATTGAAAAGACTCCAATAGACAAAAAGTCTCAGGGCCTCCTTCTAGAGCCAAAAATGTTGATGCCTCGAAAATCGCTGCAACAACATTGGGGGATAATCACCCGGTCCGGACCTTAAAAGCAGCTCCTTTTCCGTTTGGTGTGGTGGCTCCGACTGTTCATCTAGGTCCAATTACCTTCTCCCTATTGCTATTGGTTTATAATATATCTTTAACTACCAATAGACAGGGACATCAGATCACTTCTTCTTGCTGATCAGGCAAGAGAATGACCCTTAAGCTGATTTGGGTTCAGCTAAGCCACAGCTAAAGTTTTGCCTCTTTGAGGAGAGGACTTAAAAGAATGTAGAATTTACTCTAAATGCAAGCTTATTCTATGATGCAAGCAAAAGAAACTAATCTAAATCCTATCTTAGTTAGGCAGATATAGATCTAACCCAACTAAGAGCAAGATAATTAAAATATTGGGATTTAAATATGTCTTGTTTATAATGAATATCAAGTTAATGAAGTAGTTCAATTAACTGATATTATAGTTACCAAAACACATCTATTGAGACCTCTTAACTGAAATAATAAACCAATAACATTCCAGGAAGTAGTTCACAAAAATGATATTGATTACCAAATCAATAAATCCAATAATTGAATAATGATATGTGGAAATAGTTCACAACACATTACCATCCAATAAATCGGTTTCATAAGACAGATTTCAGAGTAAGTAGTTACTCAAAAATGATAAATTAATTCATAAAAACAGAGATACATAATAACAAGATTGAGACAAATTATCCATATTGACAATAGTGCACAATCATGAATAAAATGACACATTCCTGTCACCATAAAATTAAAACTGATATTTGAAACAATAGTATTAGAAATACCAATTTATTGCATCCACTTCTCTGTCCTTGATCTCTAACAGCCCTTTACATTGCTTGAATTTCTGCCTTCAAAACTAGAGCCACAATAGTGCAAACTCTGCCCCTCACACATAATTCAAGATACAAAGGGAAAATCCTCAATAATCCCCAGATCTGAGATTTTCTCTCATCTCTCCTACAACTCTAAATTCCAATTACAGTAGTGCTTTCAGAAGTCTAAAATTGCAGAGGAGAGAAGCCATTTTACATTCTGCAATCTGTTATTTATAATATTTGTGAAGGAATTTTGGAGAGGGGAGTTTGTTGAAGAGAAATCTGCCAAATATCATTTTACTTGCTCCTAATTCCAATCTTTAATTGTTGTAGCATTCTCATTGGTTGAAATCCTTTCCTCCATATCTTTTCCACTGTTTTCCTGCAAGACCCTTGCGATCGCCGATCTCCGACTAGCGATATCGCATCGGCTAATGGGGGAGGGGTGTATATATGTGGCATATGGTATTTGCGATACACCGATTGCGAAATGTCATCGGCGGAACGTCCATCGGGAAGAAACAACAGCGAGCCATAATACCCTTGCGACCTCCGATTGCGATAATCGCGTCGGAGAGGGTTCACCGGGATCGGAAGAATGTTAAGGCAATCGGCAAGGGTTGTTTGTGATCGAAGGAGGGGAATATATGGTTTTGAAGATTATTTGCGGCCTCGGAAGGGGTCCGATAACCTTAAGAGAGAGAATTACATGCTTTGGGAGGAGTCCACTGTATTGGAAGATGGTTTTGAAGGGGGAAGATGAGGGTTCTTGCTATGTTTCAGACAAACTTAGCAATTCCCAAGTGTACTTATGGTTATTTTTCAACCAAAGGGAGGGGATAAATATATAAGGGAGTTTAAGTATGGGGGATTACGCAGTGCATTATATTAGATATCATTTTGGGATTCAACTGCGTTAAGTAAGTCATTCAAACATGAGGTAGTCGTAACTGACTAATTTCTCATGATTTTTTGAATAGTTCACTTAGCACTCATTGCATCGGTGATGCTCACAGGGGTGAAGAAGTGGGATTGAAACTAGTGAAATGTGGAGAACGAATCACATAGCATCAATCATCACTTCCGGGGCTTGCACCCGGTAACCAGGACTTCCCAGGAGGTCACCCATCCCAGATCTCCTCTGGCTCCAGCGCGCTTAACTGTGGAGTTTTTCCCCACAATCAAGCCCACTT